>WOGZ01000334.1:0-34825 GCA_009733775.1 Alectoria sarmentosa
CACTCACTCACTCACTCACTCACTCACTCACTCACTCACTCACTCACTCACTCACACCCACCACTCACCACCCCCCAGCCTCGAAGTAAACGCAGTCATAATCGCCGCCTGCCTCCCAACTCTCCGCCCCATCTTCAAAACCCTCTTCCACACCATCCAAAGCAGGGTCTCCATAATCCGGGAATCCCACAGCAAGCTCTCCACCCCACGCGATGATGGGCATTCTTCTCCTTCTCCTTACGAGCTTCAAAAAGTGCCCAAAAAGGCTGTGTGGCTGGCAAACAATAACAAAAACACCAATGCGAGACGTGAAGCAGCAGCAGTGGTTGGCGGGATAATGAAAACGATGGTAGTCAGATCAACATCGTGTCCACGAGCGGAGGTCTCGAAGTCGGGGAGATGGATATGAGGTTCGAAGACCGAGAGATTAGGAATAGAGGGGGAAAAGATGAGGAGTATGGGTGGAGTGGAAGTCGTGCTGCCATGTATGCAACAACTGTGGTCTAAGCCTTTAGCTCTGTTTTGGCTTTGGGAGGTAAGGTATTGGTACAGGGGATCTCGTACGTGTAGACCCCTTCTTGATACGTGCATGGCACCTCAGGTCGGGTCAGTTTCTCCAATTTTCTGTAACAATGCGCGCTGACAAAGAGGTTAGCGGATATGTATAGTATATGCACTTCAATCAAAGGAAGATCAAGGGAGGAAGAAAATAATGGAGAGAATCGTCCATTCCCGAACCAGTCGACAAGCTCGCCTGGTGCAAATTTGCAGCTTTGGCAGATCGTCTCCGGTAGAGATCTCGTCGACGGAGATCACATCGACGACATCCATGGACGAGGCCATCGTCGATGTCCCGTCCATATGGGCAAAGCCTGTTCAAATGTTCAAGAAGGACTGCCTAGTTATTCCCGAAGCTCCCCTGGAGCATGTCCTATATACAGGGCATCTCCAAGTGGCTGGCCAGACAATGTGGCCGAGAGGAAGCTGGGAACCGACCACCAATAAGATTATACTTTCAACAAAGCCATCCGTCATTACCACGTAGACCGGCGAATGCGATGAGCGAAGGAGTAGACGTCCGTTTGATCGAGCATATGAGCAAGCCGAGACGATTCCTACCTTGAGAACGTGTACAGCAAAGCCAAGATAACACGACCGCGAGATCACGCCTTCTTCGCGAGGAGAGTAATATACCTGGCCTTTCTTAATCAGTTGCTGTTCATAGATCGACCGCATCATACCCACCTTCCACCCGGGCAGCGGAGTGACATTCGCAAGAGACGCGTAAACGCCCAAGCAACGAAGATAATCAGAGGTCGAGGAAAGATAGCCTTGAGAGCTAGCGCTTCAAAGGAGGGAAACCAAGAAGAGGCCGCCTCGGACGAAAGTTCTCCAGGACTGTCCAGCCAAGAAGGGCCAATTCCGCAAGAGTCATGGGAAGAGGCACGCCAGATGTTTGGCGATACGGTCCTACCTCAAGACTTTGAGCCTGGCGGGGAGGCCCTTCTCGAAAAGAATACAGAGCGGCTGGAGACACATGATGGTGATGCCGATTAAAACTAAGACTCCGAGGCGCCGTCGATCATGGGGTTCAGTTCTCTACTCGGATGAAGACCAAGATTTCGAGGGAGGTTCTATTGATCACGAGCTCAGATTCTAGAAGCTAACATTTTCTATAGACACTCCCCCCCCCACCCCCCTCCCCCCGACCCATGCCGAAGACGAAGGTCCTATTCTCCGTGTCACCTTTTGTAGAAACCGTTCGGCTGCTGTTTTCTTCTATCAAATCTTTAATTGCACGTTTGACCTTGTAGCACAATCACTAACCTTTCATTTCTCCACCCTTTGGTACCGTTCTTCGAGCGAAACCGGGACCGGGAGATATTTCGTCCACAATCTGCAGGTCAACACGCCCTCCGACATCCAGTCTTTTGGGTCGTTGTCTCTGTCGTACAAATTGACCAACCTGTACTCCCAAGCTTTTTTGACTTCGTCATATTGGTGATCCCGGACACGGTGTAAGGTTTTGTGCTTGTCGTTTCTGAAGTAGACAAAGGCGCCTGCTTTGTACTTGTACTTTTTGTTTTAAAAAAATATGTTAGTCGAGGAAGTGTTTGGGTTGTACAACGTCTTTTACTTACGATGGCTGGCATTGTAGTGTCGTTGGATCTTGGTGTTGTTGAGGTGTAGTGGTCTTGGAATTTAGTGTTGTTGGAATGTAGTCTGAAAGGAAGTTGTATGAAGGAGAAGAAGAATGGCAGTGAAAGCCTACTAAGCACTACTGGAAATCAGCGGCAAGCCCTACAACGAGGCTGAAAGAATGTGTTAACAGAGCATGTGTCAACATTGCCACTAGCGCAACAGTTCCCTACAACAAGGCTAAAAGCATGTGTTAACAGAAAATGTGTTAACAGAGAATGTGTTAACAGAGCATGTGTTAACATTGCCACTATTGCAACGGTTCCCTACAACAAGGCTGAAAGCATGTGTTAACAGAAAATGTGTTAACAGAGCATGTGTTAACACCTTGCCACTTATCGCAACAGTTTCAAGCTCAAACTCGTTTCGACCAAATCAAGGGGGCCCGCAGTCCTTGGGCAAAGTTGACCCCTCAGAAATGGCCGCAGTGGGATTTGGGGGCTTAGTCCGAGAGTGTTCGCAAAGGGTGTTTTCGTGGCTACCACCTACCTATTTTGTTTCACGGCATCATCCGCTCGGAGTTGTTTGTTTCATGGCTAGGAATAGCGGCAGATCCGGTTGTATCAAGCAGGTACTATATATACATGTAGGCAGGCTTGGTCCGTGCTTTTGCCGGCGAGTTGACTCTCTTGATTCGATTTTGTTTCTCTTTTCAGGAATCGGATTTTCAATCGCTCTAGTAGGTCATGTCGAATAGGTTTGGGAGTTTTTCGGGCACTGGGGTAAGAGAGGGTATGCCTGTTTCAGGCCTCTATATGACCCGCTGGCACTGGTGCTGGGACAGCCTAATCATGTTGTGTATACTGTTGTAAAAATCAGGTATGGAATATGAAGAATGGGTTGATTGATTCTCCCATAGCTCCCCTGGAGCAAGCCCTGCATACAGTACTATTCATGTGGCTGGCATGGCAACAGGCCGGAGGAGGCTGGGAACCAATCATCTTTTCAACATATACCTGCATGTCCCGGCGACGTATTTTTATGCGTTTGAAAGTCGATTTCGAGAGCACTAATGGCCCAGCTTTCGCAACCCTACCTGGGAGTCCTTCCTCTCAACCTCCCCTCCCTCCATAACCGCCTGGGTCCCAACCCACGCTAGCTTTCTAAATCGTGACCAATTCTTACAACCCCACAGACTCACAAAACAACAACTGTCTCCAATCAGCTTCTTCACTGCGCTCCTTTCCCGCACAAACGTCAGCATCATTCAAATCGCATCCAGTAGCGGTACAGATCAGATCCTCCTTCTGCGCACGGTCCGGGAGGTAGAACGTCAGCGATCAACAAAGAGTTTGGCATTAGGACTTATGTATGACGTCGACGTTGTGTTGTAGGATCTTTTGACATACTATCCGAGCACTAGTCTTCTGCGCTTTTGTGAACTGGTTCGTAGACTGTTCTTACAGTCATCAGGCCAGTCATGCATTATCCTCCTCATATAATAAACACGCGCGTTCCTCACCGGCTGCGGCGTCCAGATATCGTGAACCATGAGATGGATATCTAGCTCCCGGGGTTGGTAATCGGCGGGGACGTGGTCGATGACCTGGGCGGTGTCTTGAGCTATTAAATTGCCTTTTAATTGGGGGAAAGCTTGGCGGATTTCCTTCATTACAGAGAGGGGGGCGAGTTCGGTGTCGAAGGGGTAGATGCCTATGGCGGGGACGGTGGCCCATTCGTCCTGTCAAGGAATTTCCTCAATGCTTTGTCGAAGATTGGGAGGTTTCCAGGGTGGAGAACCGCATACGCTGATTCCGACAGCGAATCTGCGCATGAGATTTTCCGTGCGCGTCCGATCACTTTGATCCAATCTTGTCCTTTCATACTGTTTGCTCAGGATAAGGGATTATGAGTCGGGCTCGATGGCGAATTCTAACGAATAGGTTTTATAATGTTCAGGCATGCGAGACTATACGAGGAGGCATTCATTCATCCTGTATACACAGAGTCAGACGAACGCCAAAGTAGAGACGCGACGAAAAGATACTAAGGAATATGTATGTATCATCAATAAAGACAATTTTTTCTGCCTTACGTGACTCCAAAAAGATTTTAAAAATCATATCCAGGATCCAACAGGTTGACAGAGCGCATCGCGTGTGCGTATCCGTCTTGCTCGACTTCATTCAACAAAGCCGTCTGCAACGAGCATACGCATCATTCGGAACCAGAGCCAAAAATAAAGCCATGACCATCATCATCTATGTCGTGAAAATTCGGTCACACAAGACTGTTGGCAACACGGAGCGGCTTTTACTTTATCCTCCTTCCTGGCTGCGCGGTTCCGAAGGGATTCTTTCGAGATACCTACACGATACCTTCTTGGACACAGTTGATTTGCGAAATCGGAGGCTCGAGGCCACGATGGCTGGGCGAGTTTTTGACGTTGTCCACGGCTGAATGAATGGAAGGACTTCGTTGAGAGGGCGTGATATATATACTGAAATTACTCGTGGTGGTTTGGTGGTACGGCCCCGCGTTCGAGGGGCTCCGTGCACGATGATGTAAGATACGGTATCTACTTAGCGTATTCAAAATCCATTTCGTCGCTCGTAGCAACTATAAGTAAAAAGCAATTTGTGACATCTCAATTACTTTGTATAAATCGTATTCGAATTTCCAATATAGTTTTTAAAAACGAAAGATCAATTGTATCAAGGATTGATGGATTTTACATACAAATCCAGGTGGTCGGTGAACCCATCGTAGATGTCAAGAAATCGAAATTCTTTCTGAATACGCCAATTCCTGTCTTGTGAAAGGACCGTCTCGCTGTGACACTGACAACAATGGATCCGAACAATCAGCCCCACTATCCAAATCCCGACTCAACTCTCCCTTTCTGGCGAACGCAGCCCCATGAATTAGACAATTATCGTAGTAGCGAGAATCTACCAACCGATTGTCATGTGCTTATCATCGGAGCTGGATACGCTGGTGCAGCCACTGCTTATCATCTCTACGACGAGGATCCATCACCTCCGTCCATCGTGCTCTTGGAAGCCCGCCAAGCATGCTCAGGCGCTACGGCGAGGAACGGTTGGTTTGTACAAGTCTGTTAGCGACGAGTGGCTAATAGAAGTGAGCGTCAAGGCGGCCACCTGAGACCAGAAGTCTACTTTGGTATGTCCGACTACATTGAGAAACACGGCATGGAAGCAGCGGCCGAGATCTCCAACCACGAAGTCGCCCACATCCAAGCAATCAAACAACTTGTCGAGAAGGAGCAGATTGACTGCGACTTCACCCTGACCAGGACCTTTGACGTATTCCTTGATGAAGCATTCGCCAACAAGTCCAAAGGCGCGTATGATAGCATGGTGAAGAGAGGCCTGACGTCTATTCAAGATGCACATTTCACCCCTGCCAAATACGCAGAGCGAGTCTCCGGTGTCAAAGCCGCCAAAGGCTGCTTCAGCTTCACCGCCGCACATCTTTGGCCTTACAAGCTCATCATGCACCTTCTCGGCCTCGCAATCACCAAGGGGCTCAACCTGCAGACCCATACGCCCGTGACGCATGTAAGCTCCACTGCGGACGCCGATGGGCGCTCCACCGTCACCACTCCGAGAGGAATCATCAAAGCCAAGAAAATCGTTTTCGCCTCGAACGGCTTCACCGCCGGCCTTCTTCCGGAATACTCGCAGAAGATCGTGCCTTGTCGAGGGCTCTGCTGCCGAATTGTGGCTCCCGATCCAACCAAGGCGCCTTATCTGAACAACACTTACTCCTTGCGGGTTGGCCCGGGCCTCTACGACTATTTGATTCCACATGTGGATGGAAGTATCATCGTTGGCGGCGCCAAGTCGGCCATGTGCAAGGATAACAGCGTTTGGTATGACAATTCGGACGATAGTACGCTGATTGAGCCGGCAAAGGAGTACTTCGATGAGTATATGCAGCGACGATTCGTCGGGTGGGAAGACAGCGGAGCCTACGTGGATCAGGTGTGGACTGGGAGTAAGTCGAATCTCGAGTGCCCATTGCGGGTCATGATAGTTGTGGGTGAATTGCCTCCCCTGGACTGACTCGGCTTCCTTTGCCTGTAGTAATGGGCTACACCACTGATCTCCAACCGCACGTTGGCCCGATTCCTAACAGGCCCAATCAGTACGTCCTGGCGGGCTTCAACGGACACGGTATGCCCGTCATCTTCCTCGCCGCCAAGGGTGTCGCGGAGATGATCAAACAAGGCAAGACGTTTGAGCAGACGGGGCTGCCGAGGGTGTACAGAACGACCGAGGAAAGACTGGGCAGCGACGAGAATCTCATCTTCCGAAAGGCTCAGCCGGATGCTCGATGATGATAGGGGGTTGGCATGTGGCAGTCATGACTGCCTTTTCAACTGCAGGACTCGAGAAACTTCCCATAATAATTCAAATGCGGTATACCCGGCCAGTTCATATCCTCAATGTTGAATTCAACGATTGGTTGAGAAATTATCTAGGAGGCAAGACACCCTTATGTACATGAAGAATGGTACTAATGTACATGATGGTGTGTACCACCCTTGTAAAGGGATGGCTGAAATGATGTCGTTTGCTATTGCCTCACAACACTCAATAGCCCCCCTTTGGGCAAATGTACGATTTGCCTGACACATTCTACGGCCAAAAACGGCCTACCAGACAAATAGGAGTACCACAAATACCGACGAGAACACCAGCGACGGAAACGGACCACAGAAAAGGACAGCCAGAATCGCACTGGCTGACAAGCTGTTTCACTTCCGATCTACCTACTACGCTCCTAGGAAAGTGACATCAAACCCATCCCCCACCCACTAGGCATCCATCCCATCCATTATTCATGCCCTTTCGTAACCTTTACGTCACACCGGTGAGGTATCCTTTGCCCCACGGGCGTTATGTCACTCCCATGAACAACAAGACGGTCATTTCCATAGAAACTGTACGTACGTACGTCCTCCAAAAGCCCATGACGCCCTATCTCATGGGCTGGCAAAACTTACTCCTCAACCAATCAATCAATCAATCACTTATCCCTTTCTTTCCATGCCTATCCCGTCACGCTCATAGATTAGATAGAAACTGAGCTCGTAGAGAAAGAAAGAAAGAAAGGGTTGGATCGGTTCATCGCTCCGATATCAATGTCACAATTAAGTACTGGAGACGATGTTCCAGCAAACCTTTAATCTCTTTCGCTTTTTTTTTTTTTTTTTTTTTTTTTTTGTGGCTGGTGTTTTTAGTCACGATGGGAGGTTCTTATTTCTTGTTTGAGATCTTTGTTTGGATTAAATACATAAGCCTCACTCCCTGCTGATTTGTTTTTGAAATCTAATCACCTCTCCTTTACCCAGTTCGTTCTTTCTTACTTTCTTACTTGCTCCGTCTTGGACCTTTTTTCGGCACGGATAGTGGTTAGCAGCAGCAGCAGCAGCAGCAGCACGGTACCGCTTTGGTGTATTCGAATTCATGCTGATTGTCGAGATTGAATGAACGTTTGAGATGTAGATATACCACACGTCCATGTGGATGTGGATGTTTTTGTTTTTGTGTTTGTGTTTGTGTTACTTGTAAAGGGAGGGTCGAATGATATGGTGTGATTGGCGCTTGTGATGATGATGATGATGATGATGATGATGGGCCATCTTACGTCTTACGTACGGGTGGGGTACAGTGCTTTACCCTACATCCACATGCAGGGATAAAAGGGATACTTACCCACGGTAGGGAATATGGTACATCGTCACGCCCTTCAATACCCATGGAGACACGTCGTGTTCGTGGCGATGAGATGAAGACGGTGTTTGCTGCTTTCTGCTACTTCCTCGGACCGCTTTCTAGCCTTCCCCCCCCCCCCTCCTCCCACACCCAAATTACCCTTCGAACTGTGTTTTGATGTTGATGCTTTTATTGGTAGCTTATATTCCGAACAGTCGTCGCTATCGCTTCATATGCTCATCTTCTTGTCTTCTTGATAACGTACCAAACTGTCTTGTGGAGCTTTTGATGCCTTTTCATCAAGAATGTGGACCGTCAGGGATATGTATCGTTCCGATCTACCCAGCCCAGCCCAGTCCAACCACCCCCCCCCCCCCCCCCCCCCCCCCCCAGCTCAAGCTCAGCGTATACTCACCCGCTCGAACGCCCTACCCAGATCCGCCCCCTCGAACATGGTCTCGCGCGCCAATTTCCCCACCTTCTCGTCAAAAGTCTCGTCCTCTCCAACGCAGATCTTGTACGTGATCCTCGCGTACTCTTCCGCTTTGTGGCACAGGTGCGGCGCCACCTTTCCAAACACCGTCCACAGATGCGTCCAGGTTTCGATCACGTGGTCTTGCGTGAGGCCCCATTGGAGGATTTTCAAAGAGGGGGGAGAGTCGGGGGCGGAATGGGCGATCACGAAGCCGAGGGCGTTCAGGACTTTGAAGGCAGAGAGGATGACGTTTTGGAGGTTGTTTTGGGAGGTGTAGATGCGTGTCAGGAGCAGGTATGGCTCCCACAGTTCGAGGCGGGGGACGTCTTTGGCGGGTGCGGAATAGGTCTTCTCGATCGCAGCGAGCAATCTTTCCGCTTTTGCCAAATCGCCTCCACCGGGTGCCTGGAATGCCTCCTTCAAATCTTCCAGCAGCGCGTCCCTCTTGGCACGCGCCTTCTGCGTCGTCTTCTTATCCTGCCGACATATGACGCACGCGCACTCAAAGTTCCAATTCTTCAGCTTCTCCTGCGCTTGATCCCACGTGCGACCAGGTTCTGGGACTGTGTACCAGAAGCATATTTCGCTGTCGGCTGGAATGTCCCTCGCGGCACGCACGATGATCATGTCTCCGATGAAGCTGCGGCGGGCGTTGGTGTAACAGCTGTGGTTGATGTGCGAAGCTTTGATGAAGATGCCGGTGGTGTGATGGGATTTTTCCCGCTCTTGATGCTCGGGCGAGTGGGCATCGTAGTGGATTTCCAGGGTGGTTCGAGGGCAGCCGAAGACGTTGAGGCCGACAATTCGCTCGACGAGGAAGCTGGAGCGTTCTTTTAGTGGTTGATCATATAGCGATGGGGGGACAAGGACTCACGTATCAACAATCGCTAGGCCATCGACCTCTGTCTCCTCGACGGGCTTGTAATCACCATGATGCAGAGCAGAGAGCGATGGAATCAGAGAAGGGTTCCGCAGCATCTTCTGCACGGTGGCTGTTATGAGATCGGCCTGCGTGCCCACCGCCGCTCGCTTCGTGTGCGTATTCATCAGCATACTTGTCTTGGATGGGCGCGCGCCTTCCTCACTGCTGGCAAAACAGTAGGTGAAAGCTTTCTCGCAGAGCAGCAGCTCCCCAGCGACAACATTTCTTGTGGTGAAGAGTCCTCGTCCTCGACCCTCGGAGCTTTTGATGGCAACAGGTGTAGTGTACGTTGCGTTGTCAAGGTGAGGTGGAGTTTCCCCGGCCGCGTTGTGCATGGCCTTGAAGTCGTATTCGCCTGTTTCCTGCTCACGGAGTCGCTTCTCCGTCCGCAACAGCTGCTCTCTAGCCTCCGTGTTGTTCGGGTGGGCTTCCAGAAGGCGACTGAGAGTCTGGCGGCATTCTTGAAATCTCTGTAGCTCATACAGACATCGAGCTGCACGATAGAGGCTCTTTTCCGAAACCTTGTGCTGTCCTAAGAGTTCGGTGGCGTCTGCTAAGGCCTGATCATAGCATCGAAGCTTGAGATTGGCAAGGGACCGATTCAGCTGGATGGTCTGGACTTCTTCGGCTGTTGCTGCCGGACAACGGAGTCCGTTTGTGTAGCTGGCTTGGTAGAGTGTGGTTAGTAAGCGCAACAATAGGGATTCAAAACCACAGGGTACCATTTGACTGCCTTGTGCAAATCGCGCGCTTTCAATGCAGCATTGCCTTCTTCTTTCCATTCCTTTGCAGTCTTGTCAACCTCACTGATTCGAGCTCGCCAGCCGAGAGGAACCCTGTCGTCGTCTTGGGCGAGCCAGACGATGTCGGTAACGTGATCGACCCGGAGCCCATATTCGCCATTGCTCATGATCTTGAGATACGGCTCCTTGACAATACACACCCCACCCAGCTGAGTAATGTCCTCCGCGAGTGCGTACTCTGTATCCTCCTGTTGATACAGCCGAAGCATGACCCCGTTGCCCTTTTCATCTTCCACAATCATTATGACCGCGACTATCACATTTGGCGGAGTCGCCACCCGAAGCAGAGTATAAGATCCGCGATGGTGGGTCTCCAGTTGCATTTGATTGATATACAACTTCTGGAGGGTCGACAAAGGCGCAACGCTCGGCGGATAGGGCTCGGCGACCCACGATGTGTACGTCATGTGTCTGCCGTCGGACCGATGAATTCTCTGAAACTTCAGGCTTTCATGCAGCATCATGAACTCGTGGATGAGCAGGCCGCGGGATTTCATGTCCCTTGGCCGTTCGCCCTTGCGTTTCTTTGCAGTTTCGAGCGTCTGTTCCTGCTTGCCTAGTGAGGCGACCCACTGCTCCGTACCGGAGACATCATCGACGTCCATGTTTGAGATGGTCAAAGGTTATGAAATCCTAGTCTAGCACTAGATATTGAGATTTGAGGCTGTGGCAAGGAGATTTGATGATGAGATTGAGGTAAAATAATGAAAGTCTGTAATGTCAAATTTGGTGAAGAGAAGAGGTGTCCTCTGCAGCGGTGTTTAAAACACTCACAAAGGAGTGAACGAGGTTGCTCGGGTACCTGCATCTGTCACAAGCAAACATTTGGAAACCCTGGGACGTGCTTTTGACGCGACTGAAACTTTTAGACGAGGAGATGCCTTTCCGCTTGTCCAGTATCCATACAAAATAGACCTCTTATTATAGTCAACGAGAAGGCTGCACATGCCTGGTTGATATAGCTCTGAGAAGCATTATGAATACTTCACTTTGGACGGGTCAACGCGCCAGACAAGGCCTTTTCGCTTCGAACAGAACGAAATCGTCAACACAATGACATTTCAGGAGCTGGCGATTCTCTAATCTCACGTATATGAGTATTCTAGTGGGAGAAGGATCCTGTTCAGAGCTAGGTTGATCGTTGACTCCTCTGAGAGCACGTTCCCCGTGCTCTCCTACTTGCTTTCCACGGCATGATTGCTTCACATGGCCTCCGCTGCTTCTCGATGCCTTTTAAAAGGAGATAAATCGGATTTGTGAATGCAGTGTAGATTCGGAGTCAGGATGCCTGATATTGTGTCCAGTTGCCTAGGGGTCATCTTCTGGTACGACTTGCACCTTGAATCTCGACCGCCAGGCGGAAAGCTACGGCATAAATTGAAAGGTACAGTCACGAACTATAATGGAAGCATGAGTCAAGGCAACTGAGGGCGTTTGATTCACTGCATGGAATTGTGTACAGTATGGTTATCATCAAGATATAATTTGCGATGAGAATTCTGCGACGTCTATAGACTAGCGCTATGGTGTCTCGATACTAGCAGTGTTGTACTAACGCTCTCTAGCGCAGCGCAAAACGGGAGGAAATGTGGCTCTCGAGAGCTTCCCTCTTTCAATTCTTGCCTTTGTACACTTTGATGAGTATCATCCTGACCACAGCTATTCATTCCAACGAACAATTCACTTGGAGTGTTCGACTTGGGCCTGAATCCGCCGCAACTGCCACTTCTTCTGGCAAGGCGCTTGCCTGGAATGGTTGTACACGGATCTAGAATCCGCCTCATCAGAAACCTGAGAATCACTGCAGCCGCTGTTGAAGACATATGCCGAGACAACTATTGTTGCTCGAGCGCATGTAGGCCCGAGATCTGCATCTATCAGGGGTTTTGGTCTGGGTTCCGAGGCTGCTTCGGCCACCTCCAGCAGCAGCACTGCTCCAAGATGCATGCAGCCCTAGGAGGGACAAGGCTTTACCGCAAAACGTAACACCACTGCCGCTCATCTCTGCGGAATCGACCTCGTGCATGGAGTTGAAGCACGATGAGAACACGCGGAATTTTCCCCGCTTCAAGCTGATAGTGGCAACGGATCTTTAAAAGGGTCTCTGGTGAAGAAATGGGTTCTCAATTCTCGACAATTCTTCGGGGCAAGTACGCAATGCTTCCGACCAAGGACAATGATACTGAGGTACACGAGTCTCCCATCGATCATCCTGCGGGAAATTTTTCCAAGGACAGACCATCTTTTCAGAGTCTAAGAACATTCCATGGCCGGTATCTCAGTAGAGAAACGTGAGTTTGATATCTCACCCTCGGCGCAATTCGATACATGATGCCAGGAAAGTCGCAGCTGGAGCGGCGCAGCCCCTTAGAGTGCTGTCTAGATCAAATCAGCAACGAGTAGTAGAATCCTCGTGCCTTGCTGTCGATTTATATAGCCTTGAGTCATCAATTTCTGCAGACAGCAACATCAGTACCCACAATTGTCTTTTGCTCTCCCGACAGCTTGCCTCGATCCATCTTCTTAGCTACCAAGGTCTAACCAACGTTCTCAGATATCAGGGTTCCTTGATCTTCAATCTCTGCGCCTTCCTTCTCCCAGCATTATACAGCACGCTTAGCAAATTATGGATTGCGAACATCGACCCAACCCAAGTGGTCACCACTGATGTCTACACCTATATCGGTACCGTGGCGAGTGTCCTCAACGACGGCCTCCCAAGAGCTGCTTGGCTCATCATCGGTGACAAAGCCACCAGAACTATATCCTCTCGGCTCGGCCTATCATACACTCTCATTCTCTTCCAAACGGTGCTAGGACTCATCATGACCATAGTATTCATCGCGGCTTCTCACCAGCTTGCCGCCGCATTCGTCCCGGCGCAAGTCAGAGAGGCTTCCATAACATACGTTCGCATCTCTTCCGTCTCGGCATTGTCCTCTGCGATGCAAGTCGCTGTATCGGACTGTACTCGGGCTTTGGACAACCCAGACGTGCCACTGTTGATCAGCTCCACTAGTTTCGTAATCAACATCATGCTTGACCTGCTGATCATTTCAAAATTCCATGTCGGATCATGGACGCCAACGATCAACGACCAAGCCCTCATCAGGCTCACATGTGATATGAGCTCTGCTCTTGCTGGGTTGTTTTATTTCATCTACATTGCGACAAAGATCCACCGAAGGTCAAGTGAAGGCTCCGACGAGCAGGTAAGGCCCGGTATTAGAGCCTTCAAGGTACTCGTACGTCCGTCAGTATACACTTTCATAGAGTCCGCAATCCGAAACTCTCTATACTTGTGGCTGGTCAGCAGAATCATTTCCCTCGGCGAAAACTATGGGACCGCATGGGGTGTCTTTAATACGATCCGCTGGGGCATGGTCATGGTACCAGTCCAAGCTTTGGAAGCATCTACGCTGGCCTTTGTTGGCCACAATTGGGGTCAATGGCGAGCGCGTGTAGGCGTTGGTTTACGAAAGCCCAAGGCCTCCAGACAAGACCTCCTCGGTATAGATCGCCCCCCTTTCATGTCGCTCAGTCTCATGCTGATTCCTCACAAAAGACATCATGCGCCCAGCATTCATCTCTTGCGTCATTGCTCTCATAGTCGAAGTCCCCGTCTGTATCTGCCTATCTCTATGGGGCATGGAATCCTTCGCATATTACCTCTCGGACTCTACCGAAGTCGCACTGATAACCAAGAAAATGTGGAAGGTCAGCTCCTACTTGTCCCATTCCGATCCTTCAACCGCCTCCACTGACACCCCAACTTAGAACATAGACTGGTGCTACATTTTTTACGCTCTACAATACCAGCTCGCTGCCATCCTCCTCGCCACCAGCCCGCGCTGGTACCTCTATCAAGCTCTCGGATCCAACTTCCTCTGGATTTTTCCCTGGGCAATCGTCGTCACCAAGGTCAAGTTGTCGGAAGAACGAGCCTGGACGTTCTATGCAATCATATTTGGCGGGGCGCTCGTTTTTGATTTCTTCGATGTGGGCATCACGCTCGGATTCTGGGCGTGGAGGTTGGCGAAGGGGAAGATTTCGTTGAGGAAGGTTCATAGCACGCTTTGAGATGGGATGGACCTGTGGGGTTAGGAAAGAGGCGTTGGTCGGGTAGAAAGGTCAAGTATTCTGGCTACAGTCAGTCTTTTACGTTACTATCATCACACATTCTCAAATTTACACCCTTGGTCAACAGGCTGGCCCTTCTTCACTCTTCCCACAGCCACGTCTCCTATCTTCCCACCGGGCCATCTCAAATTCTCTTTCAGAACCCCAACTTCCTCGTCTGTTGCCAGCACACCCTGGGTCTTGTCCACGCCATATATCACCCTTCAATCCATCGAAGCCCAAGCCAGTTGTCGGCGGCAGGCAATGTTATCTCTGACACCTTCTTCCAAGCGTTACTTCATCAATTCTAGCATGTCAGTGCCCTATGTCCACAATTACCTACCTACCCTTAATAAATATCCTGCGCGAGTCGGGAGCGGTATTCTCGATCGATCGGGCTCAGCTCTAATTCTAGCTACAAGGCCTGGCTAAGGTCATGCATGATGCTGGCCGGTGGAAATGGATGGGTGGGTGGATGGATGAACGGATTGGATTGGATTGCTTCTGGGGGCGGGGGCGGAATGGGGGGGTATGGTGGAGCTGGCTGGGTTTATGGTTTGTGGTTCTGGTTCTGGTTCTCCTTCCCCTTCTTTCTTACAAGCTGCCCATCCCAACATCCCTGCCCCAGCCATCAGCAGCAACCTCCACTCAACCAAAACCAGAATCAGAACCACAAACCCGCGGGGGCCGGGAGCAAGGTCCCCTGTACAATACCCATACATACTAGCTAAGCTGGCTTAACAGAAAATAACCAAGAAACCCCGAATCTTGACACAGAGACGACGAAATCAAACTCTGCTTAACAACCCAAACCAAACCAGCGCGGCAGGCTTGTGTAGAGCACAGAACAAACTATTCGATTTCATTCTCTTCGCGCGGCTAGGTTAGTTTTAGGGATGTGTCATCTGTTGGGAAAAAAGATGGGATGAGAATGGGTTTGGGTTTGGGGGATGAGGGTGGTGTAGATGTTTGTGTGGATTGGATCGGATTGGATTGGGTTGGATTGAATTGGATTTGCTTGGATTGAATTGGATCGGATTGGATTGATCTGGATCGGATTGGATTGTGTTGAATTGAATTCGATTCGATCGGATCGGATTGGATCGGATCGAATTAACCTGACCTAACCTGACCTAACCTGACCTGACCCGACCTGACCTTCCCTTCCCCTCCCTTCCCCTCCCTCCCTGACCTGACCTGACCAGACCTGACCCGACCCGACCTAGTCTGAAAAGGAGCGCGTGGAGCGGCTCTACAGCGATCTGCTGTGCGCGCGGCATCATGCCACGTTCTTTTTTGTTGGAATCGGACTGAAGGGAGGGAGGAGTTGCGGTGGTGGGTGGGTGGGTTTGTAGGCGGTTTTTTTTGTTATAGATTGTTATAAAGTATACAAGTAGTCGACATTGCATAGCCATCGAGTCTTGTAGACGGATGGAAGATGGAAGAGGGAAAGGAAGAGAGAAAGGAAGAGGGAAAGGAAGAGGGAAAGAAAGAGGGAAAGAAAGAGGGAAAGAAAGAGGGAAAGAAAGAGGGAGGGGGAAAAAAAAACAAGCTAAAATAAAAAAATAAAAATACGGGCCTCTGAGAGATAAATCGCAGGGTGTACCGCTCCGATCCCATCACGAGCAAGGGAGCCGAGAACGGGTGATTGTTTGAATGGATTGGATGAATAGAACAGTGCCATAGAGCTCAAATATTACAGGATACGTGCCTTTAACAAACAGTGCCCGCTGATGACTTGCGAGCAGCCCATAAAGCCGGAGAGCAAGACAATCGAGTCCAATGCTCTAAAACAACTACATAGACCTAATGAGATCCCCTTTCCCGATTGCCCAAGCCTTTATACGGGCCAGAGACCCGGCGAATGAGTGGCATACTATGTCCATACCAAAAGGGTCGGAGACATATAGCTCTGTGATCAATCGGCCCCTCTAGAATCCGGCCATAACGTCAAAGGTTCTAACGCCGATCCGGCGTCTTCGGCGACAGTGCCTCCTCCGGCTTCGGCAGCTCGCCGGCAACGTCCTGTGAGAAGTGCCAATGCAAAGCCCGGGTCTGATCCCCACCAGTCATCAACAGAGCTCTCCAAGCTTGATCCTCACTCAGTTCCTGCTCCGCCAAGTAAGCCATCGCGGCCGTTGGAAACCTCACTCCTCTAGCCTCCGCATACGCAACTCTTCTGCTCCAATCTCTTTTCTGCAGCGTGCGGCGGAACTTGTCCTGGTTCATTCCGACCGCGTTGACTGGTATGACAGAACGGGCAGGATCGCCAAAGCGTTGCTCGGCGGAGTAGCCGTAGGAGTTGAAGAAGGCTTGTATGGTAGCCGAGTCCATGAACCCCTCGAGGGCGAGATTGACGATTCCAAGACCCAACGTCAAAAATCTATGGTCCGTGGCATCGTACTCGTTTTCGCTGGATCGCCCACGGCGGAAAATATTCGGATGTATGGGTATGCCAAGCATGGTAGCCCAAGCGTTGAAGATGACATGGAGTCCACATGTATTGACACCTACCTGTTGAGGGACTCGTTTCCAGATGGGGATCCGGTATATAACCCGAGTCCTAGATTCGTCCACACCAAGCCAGCCCGAAAGATTGATGATTGATTGAGCCTTTACTGCAACTTGTTCGGGAGTCACCGTGCCCACTCTGCTGTCAAATATCTGTATCTGTACTGTCATTGGTTGCTGGTCAACCAACTCCGCCACACAAAGCAAAAGATGGCCAGCATGTTGGATTCTCTCTTTGCCCCTCCCTTGATCCTCGAGTGTTTCAGCTTTCATGGAAGAAAAGAACAATGGCATGATGAACCTGCTCCATCTTCCAACTGCGCGAACCCCTCGCTGTCCACCTCCTGGGGAGAATAAGTCCATCCCAGCATAAGTGAAGTCGGCGTCTGCACGCCCAAGACGCTTGAGGCCTTCCCAAATGGGCGCTATGCCTAGTATTACGTCATAATCGGCCATGTTTGAAGGGTGCCCGATGGTTGAAGCATCTTTCCGCGCGTCTTTAGTATTCCGAGCGTTCTTCGCTTTCAAAGCTTTGTGATAGGCGAGACCTTGGACCAAGCCATGCGGCCAGGTTCTTGGGGGCGGAAGAGTAGCCTGTGGCAGTGGGGGTGGTTTTGCAGGACCAGGAGAACTGGCTGAAATATCGGAAGAGCCTGAAGAACCTGCAACTAGATCTTGACCAAAAGGCGGCAATATGAATCCAGGGACGACGTTGGAAGCATGCCCGGATTGCTGGGTCGTGGCGCCATCTGATGTTATGGATACGGCGCCCCAAATCGTTGCATGACCTTGATTGGTAGCCTGTTCCTGCGAGTGCATGTCATTGACGATCTGATTTAAAGTGTCTTCGTTCAATGCAACAGTCTGCATGTCCCGGAGGTTGTCAGGCGAATCTGGATTCTCTATCCGGGTTTGCTGAAGCTGAGACAAAGGCTCATCCACTGCATACTTGGAATGCTGCATCCAGGCTCGAATAGTAAAGCTATCAAGCTGCCCCCGAAGCGCTAGGAGGATCAATCTTTTTACTTCGTGATAAAACGAAGGTCCTAATACTTTCGCCCGAGTGGCAGCCAATGGAATTTCAAGCATGTAAGCCCATGCGTTCAACACGGTATGCTCACCGCACTTGTTCCCGGACTGTTTAAGGACCTTCACCCAGTACTCCTCCTTTGCATCGAAGCAAGGCCAGGCGTCGCCAAGCCACCCGGAATTTCTGACAATATTTCTTGCGACACGTCGAACCAGGCCTTTGTCTACAGTTCCGGCGGCACTATCCATAAATCTCAAGCGCACAAGAGCTTTCCCTTTCAGAGCTTCTTTGATAGTAGTGGGCCCATCCCTACTGACCTTCTCGGCAATGGCTAGCACGAAGTGGCCGATGCCACCCTTGTGAGTTTGATTTTGGATTTCCTGATCCGCGAGTGAGAGTGGGGGCTTGTTTTTATTGCCAGGATCTCTTTGCTTTGATTTTTCGGCCACAGCAAAGTTCTCTTGGTTCTTCTCCTCTTCACCTTGCTGAAACACGCTAAAGACAGGCTCTAGGGGCTCTGCTGTATCTTCCTCCGATTCAGGGGACAGTGCTTGTAACTCCTCATTGAAAAGCAACGGCACAATTAAGTGGTTAGTTCCTTTAACGGCATGCATTCCGACCATTCGCGTGCTACGTGCAAACGAGAAAAGATTTGTGTTGGCATATGCAAAATCAATTTTTGCATGTATCAGGCCAAGCCAAACGGCGCCAATGGCAAGTATAACGTCGCTGTCGTGCATTTCGCCGCGGGAGTACTGATGTGGCGGATAAGGATCCGTTATTGAAGATGCATACTTAATCGGCCTTTCTTCACATGACTGTAACCGACGACGATATTCGTCGAGCCAACTTTTCGAAGTTGGGAACACTTGAGGATTGGGCGACGGGTCTAGAATCTATGAGCTTCCGGATCAGATAGTAGCCTACGCAGGCTTTGTTGATCATAGAAATTACCGCTATCGCCTTTCAAGGCTTTTCTAGATGATTCTTCATTGTTGTCCTCAGAATCGCGTTTACGTTTGAGACTCTGCAGAAATCGTCAGTGTTGCTTCAAGCAGTGCAGACACAGCATGGACGATCTTACTGGCATATAATCCAAGGCAGCAGCCGTACGCCACCAAAAGATAGAAAAATGGTCTGATTCGAGTACGGCAAAGTCTGGAAGAGGTCCAGCTATCACGGTAGGGTCCACACATACGCCATTGATGGAGAGAAGACCCAAACCTTTGTTCACAACGAAGTACTCAATCTCGCCGGTGCTGGAGTTCTGGACACGACAAACGTTCAATAATTTGTCAGCATCGGTGTTTTCGCTGGTCGAGGATGAAGAATCACTCGAATCGATCGAATCGACGATATTATTCCTAGCGACGTAAGTCCGGTGAACGGCTGCAAAGGTCGGATCCACGAACAGAGAAAGATCGAATCTATTAGCGTTCGGTTTAAAGCAGTGCAGTATCACGTGTGAGCCGTCGCTGTTGCTTTCTTTGCTTGAGTCAGTATTTTCACTATACGACTCGTGTTCCTCAAGGACGCAAAAGTAGCCGATGCGACCATCGTTCGTTAGAGCAGCACCTGTGGATAGGCACTTTCTTAGAATTGACGCTTCGGCAACGACTCGGTCGAATAAGACACGCGTGTGTTTGGCAAGAAGCCCCTTGAAAAAATCATGCTTGCCCTGATAAGGTGAATATGCGAACGGAGATCCAAATCGTGATGTTTTGAGGGCGATGACCTTTTTGGTCGTTTGGGGTGAATCCGGGATTGCCCATCTACCCGATCCAGAATTCTCCGTCACAGTGTCTTGTTCTCTGTAGTTCTCAGCTTTTCTTATGCTCGACGAACTGGTAGAGCTTGCATATGGTGCCTTGGTTTCGTCGTCCTCGGGCTGTCTGATTTGCCCATCCTCGGAATACCCTTCTGGTCCATCCTTGGTCACTGGTGTGACTTCGTCAATGGGTACTTTTGCCGCATCTTCCGCGGGAAGTTTTTGCCCTCCTTTAATACGTGTCATTTTCCCCATATACTGCTTTTTATCTTCCCCCTTCCAACGTCGCACAAACAATACTTTTCTAAAGCTGAACTGAAATTCGCAATAGACCGAAGTGGATCGGCCTTGATAGTTGCTGCATGGCTGGAGCACTTCCTTTGAAAGGCGATTGTCCTTTGTTCTCCAATCCATCCGCCGCAAGCAGCCATGCTATCATGGGCGGTAGGCGACCACAAACAAGATCGATTCTTTGTTCATCCATCGTAGTTGCAAAAATCCCTTCTCTCATGGCAAGGAGCGTGGTGTTTGGCGCTAGGGTTTTTGGAAGAAGATAATCTGTGTGCTCTAAGGTTCCACGATTAGTCATGTGAGGAATGCAAACCTCCAATGTTCTACCAACAGCAACAAAATACGTCTAACTCATACACCTTGAATATCCGCGGCTGTTCACCGAAGTGGTTCAGCTCCGTTCGATGGCCCATCGCCACTGATTGAAAGCTTGCACACCCTCTCGTTCAGATCAGCTCGTGATCGGACCATTACTACGAGTTGTCGAAGAAGACAGCGCAATGCTCATCATTACGTACCGGCTGGAGAGAGGACCAGAGATAAAGCCGTTCGTGGGGGGGCCGCGAATGTTCGAGTCTGTCACGAGCTTTCAGAGTCGTCGCCTTCAGCCATGACATACTGGGCTATCACGTCCGCACATATACCTGAAGGGTCTGCCGGGCAGGTTGTATAGTCGTAGCGATTCTCCAAGGACAATTTCGAGTACCGACAATGCGAACAAAGCACACACGCCGAAGCCGAGAAATGCAACGTTGTCATCCACCCAAGACTCATCCAGTATACCGATCCATAGCAACAAAAAGCTTTGAATTGTCCACCTTACACTTCCGCCATTCTCTGACATCACCACCACAACCCAAGTCAGCTCGAACGTCATCCGTAGTGATATCCGCTCTCATGCTCGTGATGATGTGCGCCGCGTATTCGCAGGATGAAGTATCGTCACCTAGTACCATCTGGTCGTTTCGGCCGATATATGAGACCTCCGGCGATTGTTCCGGCCGCGTTGGAGTGAGGTCTGCGTAGATTCCTTCGTTCCCGGTCGTGGTCGTATTTTCCTCCATCTGGCGGTCCACAGAACCTTGCAGTTGAGACTTAGCTTCGGGCTCTACATCCTCAATTTCATGCGAGGATAATTCAGCCACGTGTTCCCCACCAATTGATGCTCCCACCATTCCTGGCCGGTTCCCCTCGACTATTGTCCTCATTTTCTCCATTTCCCCCCTCAACCTCTTTCCCTCTTCCCTCAATCTCCCATTCTCCTCCCTAAGCCGCTCGTTTTCCTCCGCTACCCTTCGGGCCGCGAGCTGTATATCTACACTAGCTTCGACTCCCGCCTGTTCACATTTCCTAAGCTTCTGCTCCAATTCTTGCAGATATTCTTTCCGGCGGGCCCGGGAGCGGCGCTGATTCTCACGGATGCGGGCGGCGGAGGGGGCAGAGTTGGAGGTGGGCGGATTTGGGGAGGGGTGTTGTTGATCTGGGGAGGATGAGGGGGTGGCAGCCATAGTGTTGGATGGCGGATGGGATTCGTGGGAGGTTGAGTCGGTCACAGCATCTGCAGTGTCTTTTTGTTTACGCCAAGAGAATTTTGGGCTTCGGCAGATGGTTTACAAGTGTGTTTTGAAAGTAACAGTCTTGGCGCTTGTCTTTTGAGACCGTGTCCAATTATCGAAATCAGTTCTGAGCAGATGATTTATGATATGGTATAGTCATGAAGAAACATTCATGATCTTCAAGGGGTTTGCCCCGCTACAAATGCAACTATGTATGGCACGGATCCCGCACATACAAGCAATTGTACGAATCTATTGGCCCACTCCTTGTGGCTCTTCTCCCTCAAAAGCCTCCAACAGACACCTAGTGATCCTATTGTCCATCAACCAACAGTCGGTTGAACCCCAACTTTAGCCTGAAAAGAGCGGACGACTATGTTCAATTCCGCCTGCGGTTTCGACCACTTGACTCCCATCAAGCCCTCATCCTCAGTCACAATAAGTAACGCATCAGCAGCAGCATTGCGAATTTTCGGATATGGGTGCGCCAGCATGCTACACAGCTTCTCTTGGACTTCTCTGCTCACCCTCGGCACTGCCATCATGCTCGCATATATCTTAACAGCTGCTTCAATCTTCTGGACATTGCCGGATTTAAAATGCGCCTTGCGCACCTCAGTGAATAACCTTTTCCAGGCGAAGTCTTGGTCTCGTAGCCTCTGTAGCACATCTGCTTCGAAGAGGAAGGCAACGAAGTCCAAAGTAGGCACAGCAATTCTGTCGTTGGAAATATTCTCTCGAATGAGGTCAGTCAGGTATGTGCAGAGCATGGCTAACGTTGCCAGATCTATGGACTCGGTATAAAGCACGAAAGCTGCTCTTGACGCTCCTAGAAGTGATTCAGACCCTGCTCCTGCTGAGGTTACGTAGCCTTCTAGAAGTGGCTTCCTGATCCGAGCTTGTGTCATGTGGTGTGAGCACAAGGACAAGAGTTGTAAGAAGTACTCTATCGTTGATGTTCGCGAGATGTCAGAAATGGTGCTTTCAGAACAGTCAGTGGAACGTCATGTAACAACTTAGGCAATATTTCACGTACGTCTGAGGTTTGGCACCCAAGCCAAAAACTCCCCAGTTGGCTTGCAAGCAGCCCCAAGCTCGGAATCGAACTTTGTCAAGCTTCTCCACAGCCAGGCCGCAGATTCGTGCCGCTATGTCTTGTCCCTCGATCATACTTAGAAGGCCATTCTTCAAGATAACAGCAGTGGCATCAATGGCATCCAAGCGGATCAGAGAGCCAACGTCGCCTCGTCTATCGGTGGTGTAATCGTTCAAGCAGGCACACAGCGCTTGAGATAAGGTTTCAGAAATCACTAGGTAAATTAGCCTGCCCGCCATGGAACAAATGCAACAATCTCCTACCATTCGACTCGAACACGCCTGAAGTCAGGGATCTCAGTGCAGTGCATCGTAGGGTTATGCCATGTTCGTTGCTGAGTAGGCTTGTTAGTGTATTGATGATAAGATTTTGCGAGGTCTGAACATGTTGGAAGACCGCGCCGAGTGCGGCTGTGACTCCTATCACACTACCTCCTGTTAAACCTGATCTTGGATCACTGAGAACTCGAGTCCATCGTGATACAAGACTCTCCTGACTATCACGGTCCAGGATCCGGAACAGGGCCCTCGCAGTCCTCGTACTCGCAGCGAGGACATTTTCATCCGATTGACGGAGACTCATCTCAAGTGCTTCTAGGCATCCATGCAGCTCTGTAGGAGACGGATCAGGCACTTTCCCATGGATCACGGAGTTGGCGAGGGTTGCAACCAATGAACAAACTGCTTCGCATGTGAGAGCGGAACGAAAATGCTTCGTATCTGTGGCTACCATATTCTCGTTTGATCGTGTTTTGAAGCCACCATCGTTGTAGAAAATATGCCAAAGTTCGGCTATTTCCCCGTCCGCTGCGGCCGAAAGATGTGGTGCTTTGCTAAGACTCCCACTAGACCAACGGCTTACAACCTCTGATAGAGCAAGTAGTAGACCATGTCTCTCCTCGACTTTTGAGAACTCGCAAGTATGCAGCTGACGCTGCAAAGCGCTGATGGTTAACGCGACCATTTCAGGACCTCGACTATGGGCTAGTAGCCCGATTGCATGAGCGGCATCGCGTCGACATTCCACATCACCTGAGCGTACACCCCTCCAATCTAGGAGCCCACGTAGGGTAGAATGCCAGTAAGTTGGCTCAATCTGCGAGACACTGATGGCAATTTCGGTCATCGCCCTCGACCTCAAGGCAATTCCATGGTAGTCCACTACCTGGACTAAATCTATGCCGTATTTGATCTCTTCGGGATGCCTGCCAATCATTTCCTGCAAAGCGGCTGAAGCGCCCCGACGAATATTTCCAGCTGCATCCAATGTAGCTGCGAGGACCAATTCATTTGCGAGGAACTGAAGTGTTGATTCCGCATTCTTAGTGGGCTCCGAGCCTGTGGCATCTGCAGTTGATTCTTGTGCCGGAATCTGGTTCGTGGATGCTGTGGTACCTTCGTGGTTGTCGTTTCTAACGGGCTTGCAACCCTTGATTTCCGCTGTAGAATACCGTCTGGCAAGCGCCCACAGGCCAAAGCAAGCTGCATCTCTGACACTGGTCCCGACAGAATTTCCCAGCGACGACCTTTGTTCGAAGCGGAGAGCGATAGTGAGAGAGAACATTACCTTACCGAGGACAGATTCCGGTGGCATCGATCCACGGAATATCAGCTGGGAGAGCGCAAGGATTAGACCGTGCCATCTTAGAGCGCTAACAGCTGCCAAATTCAATTCATGTTTTCCAGGTACAACGGCCCT
Source organism: Alectoria sarmentosa (assembly GCA_009733775.1). Lineage (NCBI taxonomy): Eukaryota > Fungi > Ascomycota > Lecanoromycetes > Lecanorales > Parmeliaceae > Alectoria > Alectoria sarmentosa. The sequence continues at coordinate 24,153 of WOGZ01000334.1, forward strand.
AGTCTGCGACTCTTCCCATCGAGTATCCTCATACAGCTTCTCGTCAATCACATCGATAATCTGTTCTACCAAATCGGGTTCAAGCTCGACCGCGATGACACTGAGGGCCTTGCTTGCTGCGAGTCTCACCGGTGTGTCCTTGTCCTCCAGCGCCGTCAGTAAATGGTCAATAAGATCCTCAAGCGCCCCTTCACCAAGACTTAGACCGGAGCCGTCGGGAGGTTTGGACTCTGTTTTCATCCCAGCTACGGCCAGCGTCCGTTCAATCTTGATGACTAGTTTGCGTGCAGAAGCCGAGGAAATTCTTCCAGCAGAGGAAGGAGATTGCTCGGATTTGGCATGCTGGACTGAATTGTAGATCCGCGAGAGAAGCGGCTTCAGGACCTTATCATCGGCAGAAACGATGAAGCCTGCAAGGAAGGACAGGATACCGATAAATCCATAGATTGGCGTAGGAGCAGCGGCATTGGATTCCGCCCGGACCGAAGAGAGAGCCCAGGAAATGAGTATCTCCTGAAGGCCAATCCTTCGCATATCTGTCCGCACGGCAAGGCGTACGAGCAATTTTCCAGCTGCCTCTCTCGCTTTGCTGGGGAGACTGAGGTGGTAAGTTGACATGCGGACGAGACGCTTTGCTATGGGTGGAATGGTTGTAGGTAAGTCGACAGACAAAAAGGAGTCAGGAAGCTGTGTACCGGCTTTTCCTGAAGACATGGAGCTGAGATCAAATGGTGCTAGTAGGAGATGAGATAGCCATAGCAACATGATGAAGCTTTCCTCCCAAACCATGAGTCCATGCTTTGGGGTGAATTTCTTCTTGCTAGGAGACATGTTCCCAGCCCATGACTCCAGGGCGTCGAGCATCGGTTCCATATATCTTGGCTCATTGTTCAAAAACTGAGAAATCACTTTTGTTCCTCGGACCTTGCAGAAGACATAGAGAATTTTGGAAATTGCCCTCGGCAGTGGAATGATACCTGGGCTGGGCTTTCCTTCTTGGTGGTAAAAGGCAGCATAGTTGGACACATATTCAATAAATGCAGAAATCAGAGGTTGGAGAAGACCGCTCAGATGAGGATCTAGAAGTTGGGGCCATTCCTGGAAGGGCTCTAACTGAATCAATTAACCAGACATACTCAGGACAGGTTGATGAAGTGGACGTACCAGCTTGATGAGCTGGTGGGTCTTGGTCTCTCGGATCAAGCTCCGAACACGGCCTCTGTCAGCGGGCGAATGTCTAGGTATGCTCTTTCGCAGGAAGTAAGGGAGAGAACGTTGAAGCTCGGCAATGAGATCTGCCGAGGCTCGTTGTAACTTGAGGTCCTCGTCGCCAGTAGCTTCCATTTTGATGGGAGAAGGGGTAAAGATGTTACCATGAAAAAGTCAATATAAATACGACGGAAGATGTCAGGTAGATGTCTGGTAGACCAGATGTGATGCTCTGCCACTCTGGACAGTTTCCCATCCAACGTTTAAGCGCGTGTGTCTTGAAGCGCGTTGAGCCGGATCAAACGGCGTGTTTCATCGTGTACCTGCAGCACTGGGCTCTAAGTAAGTACTTTAGACTACTTGCCTATCAACGGAAAACATTCTCTGGGTAGCATTGAGTATTCATTATTTGATGCGAAGCCGTGGCATTTTTGCCACTACTCGTTGCTGGCAATCATTGCTCATGAGTGTGATTGACCATAACTACCTACTCATGAGGCTACTCTAGAGTACCGACTCTAGAGTACCGGGATTGGTGGATTTGGTTTGAGGAAGGTGGTCCCGGAAGAAAAGAAAAGAAAAGAAAAAAATTATAGAATCACCAAATCAAAAAATCCAGTGCGGCTCCGTCACCACCGAGGATTCCCGCCAATGGCGCGACGATCATCTCCTCTCTCATCCGATAGCGACAGGACCGAAAGGATGAAATGTCATTCTCTTATCAACTTTCTACTTAATAAGCCATCGCGATCTTCGAATGATCTCCTGGCTGCAGCTTGTACTCCCTTCAACTTGTCAGTATCAGTAGCCTGAGAAGAGATGCGCCCCTTGCATTCTCTTCATCCATCCATTTGCCAGTACCCAATCCATCCTGCATTTCCATTACCAAATTGAATCTTCAAAGGGTCTTCCTTCCCCTCGTGGCTGAATCCAGATATCGGATCGACTGCATCTCCGAGGAAAAAGGAAAAAGGAACAAGGAAGCATGGCCGGAGAAACCAAGATTGAGTACGAGTCTGACCACCAAACCCCGACGAATGACTTTCCCACCGCTACGGAATCCAATCCAAAAGCAACCAAGTCCAAGTCCCACAGCAAGGATAAGGGCTCTCCTGCTTCTGCGTCTGCAAAGAGACGCTGCGTTAGCACCGCATGCATAGCCTGTCGTAGGAGGAAGTCCAAGGTAAGATGATCTTCCTGCTCTGCCATCGGCACTCGGCAGGCAAAGTTGTGGCTAACCCTGTCCACAGTGCGATGGCAACACACCGAGCTGTGCGGCTTGCTCCTCCGTTTATGGGACCGAATGTGTCTACGACCCCAATTCAGACCATCGCCGCAAGGGCGTCTACAAGAAAGACATCGACAACCTCAAGACACGCAATTCCACCCTCCAAACCCTGATCCAGGCCATCCTCAACTACCCGGAGAACGAGGTCCCGGCTTTGGTCAAACAGATCAGGACGTGTGAGAGCTTGGACGATGTCGCCGAATCGATACTAGCCAAGGACAATGGGGTTGAAGAGGATGACAGAGTTGACGACGCGCCCACAAATGACAATGGCACGCCCTCGGGTGTGCCCATATTTGAAAAGGAGCTGTCGGGAAAAATGGGCAAATTACGGTTGGATAATGGCTCCGTGAGTATTATTGGGGGAACCTCAAATCTCATCTTCGTGGGCTCTGGGACAGATGGGGAAGACGGTGGGTTTTCAACGGATGATCCAGAGCAATATGAAGAGCAGGAATATGCCATCACCTCGTGGACAGAGGTCACCCCGGATCCGGACCTCATCGTTCATCTACTCAACATGTACTTTGCATGGCACTACACCTACTTCACCACGCTTTCGAAAAGCCTCTTCTACCGTGACTTCAAGCGGGGCAAAACTGCCCATGACATCAAACGAAAGACTGAATACTGCACGCCGCTTTTGGTCAATGCCATGCTCGCTTTGGGTTGCCACTTTACATCTTGGCCTCAAGCCAGAGCCGATCCCAAAGATTCTGCAACCGCTGGCGATCACTTCTTCAGGGAAGCCAAGAGACTTATATTGGAGAATGATGAGCATGAAAATCCGAGGCTGGCCACGGTCCAAGCCCTCGCTCTAATGTCTGTGCGTGAAGCTGGATGTGGGCGCGAGGCTAGGGGATGGGTATATAGTGGGATGAGCTTTCGGATGGCCTGTGACCTCGGACTGAACATCGACTCTGGCTCTAACAATCTTGATGAGTCGGAGATTGATGCTCGCAGGATGACGATATGGGGCTGTTTCTTATTTGATAAGTAAGTGTAACCTTGCACGCTGTAATCGGTTGATACTGACATGTCAGATGTTGGTCGAATTACCTTGGACGACAACCTCAGCTGCCACTATCTAGCATCGCTGTCCCGAAGTTCGATGTCTTCCCGATGGAAGATGCCGATGTGTGGTCGCCTTACTTGGACACTGGGGTCGGCAAGGCGCACGCCCAACCGTCTCGAACGCGCGCTATCGCTCTTCAAACATCTCAGCTATGTGAAATCAGTAGTGATCTACTGCTATACTTCTACCACCCTCATCAGCTCGAAAAGCCATTGGGTAAGCAGGCGGAGCTCAAGAAGTTGAGCGAGCTGCACACAAGACTGGAAGCATGGCGGAAGAATCTACCAAAAGAGATGGAGCCAAAGGAAGGCCAATTGCCAAACGTTCTCGTCATGCAGTAAGCTTAGGCTCAATTTACAAAGGAACGAACTAACGTGGCCCATAGCATGTTCTTCCAACTTCTCTTCATTCATTTATTCCGCCCATTCTTGAAATACAAACCAGCGACCTCTCCACTTCCCTCCCACGTCTCACCACGAAAGTTCTTAACCCACGCCGCCTCCATGATATCGAAGCTACTCCGCCTCTACAAACGCACCCACGGCCTACGTCAAATCTGCAACATTGTCGTCTACATATCTCACTCCGCGTGTACCGTACACCTTCTCAACCTCCCGGACAAAAACGCGGCAAGAGACCTTGTCCACGCTTTAAAGCATCTAGAAGAGATTGGAGAAAGTTGGCTGTGCGCCCGCAGGACTCTGGGAATCTTACATACCGTGGCGGGGCGCTGGAAGATCGAGCTGCCCGAGGAAGCCGACAAGACCATCCAGCGTGCCCAGGAGAAGTTTGACATTCTGACTTCGCCCGACCATGAGGTTACGCCTAAGGCGGACAATCCAATGCCACCGCCAACGCCGATGCAGCCATTGCCTCCACCGATTGCGAAACCTAAGCTCGAACCGAACGTCAACCATCATACCAGCCCCGCGAACGGCGTCTCCTCCAATGGCTTCTTCCCCAACACTGCCCCCTTGGCAAGTCCAATGCCTATACCAGATATGCCGCGTCTTGACGGTATCCTTACCATGCCACCTCCATCAGCCAGCGGATTCAACAACAAGTCGAGACAGCACAACTACGTCATGCCTCAATCGCAACAAGAGATGTGGAATCAGGGTCAAGTTTCACAAGCGCCGCCGGTTCAGCAGACATCCCCTACAATGGTCTACGGTGCTGTGGAATCCCTGATGCCAGATCAGGAATGGTGGCTGAGGGATTCGAACCAAATGTTTGCCAATTGGAATGGGATGGAGCAGGAAGCAGCCATGCAAGGCAACGCTGGCTTCGATAATGGCACCGGAAACATGGGATATGGCGCCGGTATTTATGGCATGAATGGAAACGGGATAAACGGGTACGGTGGGCAGGTCAACAACTCGCTCTAAGATTTCCGATTTGATGGCAGTAATGACTAATGATGAAACGGGATTCCGGGTGACTATACACAAGCCGGCGATGTTGATGAGCTTCATGGTGGAAATCTGGGAAAGAATATTTAGGCGCCCTCAACTAGACGTCTGTAGGAGGAAATAAGACCTGTATTATACATGATTTGTATTGCAGTCATGTGACGACGTGCCCGGCGCTGGACGAGACGGAGGTGACGAGGTATAATTAGATGTATGACTTTGCATCGATCCGGTTCTCACAGCCACCCAGGTTTCGAGCCTCGAACACCTCCGGCCAGCTGGGCTGGAAGAGAAATCTCGATCCCGTAAGGCGGTCGCTCATACTTACACCGGACACCCCCTCTGGGGAAACATAATCTCTTCTCACCTCTTCTTTACCTTTCCAAGCAGTCGGGTCCGGATATTCCTAAAAGATGACATAGAATAGCCATTCTCCGAACGCACACTCGCCTTTTTGTGGGATTTTGAAAAATCATACCGAGGTCGGTCGATAAGCGTTACTGTACGTATGACAGATTTTTGAAAATAGGAAGGTTCCAGCGTCCTATGCTCGCTCGCTCGCTCGCTCGACGCGGGCGTGTGTGTGTATGTATGTATGAATGAATTTGAGCGAGCTTTCGATGGAGTCGTGGTGTGGGTTGAGATCGATGGGACTTGGAAGCTGGGTGGGGATTTGATGTGATGTGCATTTAATGGATGGTTGGGGGTTGGGAGGGGGGTTGGGCATGAGGTGTTTCTTGGAATGGGAATGGAGGGGAGGGGAGGGGAGGGAGGCGGATCGTACTACCTACGTTTGATTGAGAGAAGAGGGAAGGAGAGAAGAGAAGAGGTGGGGAAAAGTATGGGTAGAGAACTTAGGCTTGGGAATCGAAGAGGCGGATGTGTGGAGAGATTTCAAGCAATTCTTGTAGTGTAGATGTGTACTAGTAGACTGTATTTAGAAAGAGCCAACACGGCAATACTTAGAGTAAGCGCTTGATGGATACCGTGTATTGGCCGCTGATCGATCAATTCAATCATGTTGGTTGGTTGGTTGGGAGTGAATGAATGAATGGGAGTGATTGGGAGTGAGACGGACGTGATGGAGTGCGTGAGACGGATGGATGTAGTATTATTGAGCAGGTGATAAGATGGAGTATGAATTGTATCTTAGAAGAGCGGGGGTTGAAGTTGGTGACGTGGAGTTGGGAGTTAGTGATCGAGGTAGGCGGTCAGACGGACTGGATTTTTGGGAGATGGATGGAGGTGAGATGGACAGAGGGATATCGGAGTTGGAGGGGGCGGCAAGAGCGAGACCGCCCAAGAGTCAGCTGCAAGACGCCATGACTTGAAAAGCCCTAACCCTAGTCTCGGAAGGCGGCTTTGCGATCCGAGATCTGTGCGCTAGAAAGCTTGGCGTCTTGGCAGATGGAGGGGTTTTTGGTGCTCAGAATCAAACTCCGCTGAGACAGAACCTCGAACATCACGTCAACTAGCTCAGACTTCTAACTGCTTGGCCCCACTGAGTAGGAGAACTTAACGATACGGTTCCTAGCGGGAGCCTGATGCGAGACGACTGAGAACGTCGTCTTGGCTGGAGAGGATTGTGTATTTTCCTCCAAGCATCGACGGTAACTTTTCGCATCATGCTTACATACTTGGAAGACGGACAAGCGAAAATCGTCAACTCATGACATAGGATGTGCACGATGTGCTTCGAGATTGCATATGCATCTTCATGACAGGGGAGATCTGGGGTAGAACCTGAGATATCTTTCTTGAAATCCGGGGAGATCAATTTCCCTCAACGAGATCAGCTCACGTTGGCTTACCGGAACAGAACGACACACGCATATGCTTGTCTCTTCCTAAAGGCCAAGATACAGGATGTATGATTCCTCCGATAGCCTACAGCTGCATCTCTCTCTCTCATTTCTCTCCATCACCCTCGGCTGTGCCGAATAGATGACGACAAGTGTTCTAACTCTACTGCCGAGGGTCGATAATTCGTGCATCTTTCAGCAATCGCAATGAACCATTGTGGACTCATGAGTTGGACTACATTCAGTATCAGAAAACATTACGTGCATTTCCTTTCTAGTATGGTCATCCATCTAGCCAGACATTAGCCATTTTTGCAAATTTTTACTCTATCTCTCAAATCGTTCATGGCGCGGATGAATACTCGTGATGCACCGTCAAAACGATGGGAAAATAACAACGCAACAGCAGCTCAAATGGTTGCCATGTTCAAGCTTTGCTCTTCCCCCTTGCAACATGCCTTCGAGGCTCAACCAAAGATATGTACGCCATCTGCTGCTTATTCTCGTGAGAGACGATGACCTGCATGAAGACATTAGACAATTAGCAGATGTTACACCCAGAGAAATAGCGCAACTATCGATGAAAAGTCCCATAGAGCAGCTCGGAATTGCCGATTCTGGACTTTTCCGTGCTCGTCATGCGAGAGTTGTGGAGTCTGGTGAAAGAGCTCGTGGGGTAGAAATCGAATGCTGAACCTGCTCGAGGAGACTCCCTCTCTTCATACAAGAGAATGTTGCTTTGACATTGCTTCCTGGCGCTCGTCTTTCGAAACTTTCACCTCATCATCACACAAAACCCCTTCCCTCAACCCTCCATGGAGATCCCGAGCTTCCTAACGATAATAGCGAAGAAAAGCATCATGCTCTCAGCACTTTCATCTTGCTCGCCACTGGCGCTGCCGCCTGGACAGTCCCTACAGGCCAACCCAACGGCTTCTACAGCGTCTCAATCGAGAGCTTCGGCGTGTCCAAGCACACTCTTATCCGACTCATCACTGACACCAACACGCCCAAGACATTAACCACCCACAGCGCCAAGTCCCACCCCAAACGCCAAATTATACATCCCGGCTCGAATGATATTGGGTGCGGCGGCCGCCCTCTCTAACACCAATAACGACGCCGTAGCTGGAGCACTCGAGGCCTAATGCGGCAACGGCGCATTCGTACCTGCCGGGTATGATTTTTGCTCGATTGTTGGCGGCTCCGTCGTGTATTTATGCAACTATTCTGGGTAAACCAAGAAATGCTATAATACTGATGCGCTTGATGCTTGGGGACGCATCTCGGATGAGTGCGGGGACAACAATTCGAATTGGGGTCAAGTCCCAGCTCGGAACGACCAGTACGGGTATGAAAGGAGTGGGACGATTTTTCGCGGGAAAGTCACTTAAGTCTAGGTGCGCAGGCTACTAAGACTTGTGATGTTTGCTCTCACTAGTTGTTGCAGGAAGGATGTATGCTAATCTGCACTGATGAGCTTTATTTCTGACGGCTGAAAGCTCGTGGGGATGTCATGATCATTGCCCCGTGTACCATGAGCGAGGCTTGCGAGAGTGGTTAATTGTTTTTCAAGCCAACGGACGTTCTTTTTCCATGGCTGAAAGTACCGCGCTACAATCTTTACACGAATAAGCACTCCTTTATTACATGTTATTCAATGTTTGCATAAATGGACCGTTCTTTACTGCTTGTATTTCTCAAGGTACACATCTTCAGTTCTGCCTCTGCTGTTCGATTCATCCGCGACTTCTGCCCATCTGGACACATGCTCGAAGGATCAATCAAAATCCAGCGGAACAGAGGAGATGCTTGCCTAACGGCTATAAGCGTGATTCTGGGCAGTATCAATTGCGTCGGGGAGCTAAACCCTCAAAAATTCTCACTTGAGTCTGAACCCTCTGCTGCTTCTTGTAAGTGCAAACCACATCTTTCAGATGCGTTGAGTCGGAGGTATCAAGGTGGCATTCGTTTCCCTTGCGCATTTGATCAGGCTAAAGAAAGAGTCGCCTAAGACCTGGTGATTTTTCATCTTTCATCCATGCGCGTATGACTAGCAACGATTGTAATGCTCGGGCGAAGGATAGTGCCCTGGATACGCGGCATCACCGAGTCATTCTTCGTCAGTGGAGATGACAAGGCTATCACATCATCAATACTTTCTTTTTTCGAGGGTCTGATATCGAAAGCAGCATTCGCTCGAGCTATCTGACGTCCATTCCTCGGCTTGAAGTCTCAGATCTCAGGGAGTTTGTCATTCGAGTGGCTTATCGAACTGCTTTTCTGGGCTGCTCCTCTCTTTCCTCTTTCCTCTTCCGTCTTCCCTTCTGAAACTCGAATTTCAATCTCCCCCTCTGCGTCCTCTCCACCTTGCAACACACCCTGTTCCAGCGTCCATCTACTCTTAGGCATGCCCAAGCTTCTGCATCACACTTTTTCCACGACAATTCAATCCCTGTCTCGCGGCCTCGGCTGTACCTCCCGTCTAGATACAGCAGTCGAAACATCGAACAGGCCGTAAGTTCAACGCGGACGTCGACTGTCTGATTGTGAGCGAGCCCCGCCGGTTTTTTCGTCGGCACCCAAGTAGTGTTGCGTGTGCGTACCGGTGATGGGGGTTTGAGGGGTGAGATCGGTATATTTAAGAGAGATTGACGTTATGAAAGTTAGCCGATTTCTCCTATGGCCGCAAGCGAAGTAATTCTGCTGGGAAACACCCAATCATAGCAAGGCCCTCCCGGGCCCAGTACGCCTTTCTCTACAAACGACGTGCTATGTTTTACTTCCCACAACTACTTCGCACACGATCTCAATCGGTCGTTCAGGTAGCTTTTTATTCTCAATACATATTTCTTCTCGACCAACAAACATTAGCTCCTCTCGGAGCAACTGTCTTGCCTGTTCAATATAACACCTTTACATTATCGGCCTAAAAATATCCTCGCCCTTAACGACCTCGCAGGCATAGGCTAACACCATCGGAAACGCACAAGCGGTACACAGCGCGAGGCCGCAATCTCTGGCCGTTTTGTGTAGCCTCTAGCTATGCTATGTTGGTGTACATAGATTTCTCAAATAGGTCGAAAGCGCAGGCTCACTCGCGATTCGTTGAATCGCACGTTGTCACAATCATGGGCGCTCCATTACCTACGTGGTGCTGAAACTTCCATAGTTGCGCTGGATCTGTTCTATTACTCCCACGGTAGTAGGTAGTTGGTGGAGAGCTGTTCCTGTATATATTAGCATCCTAAAAAGGCGTTTCGTTTCGCTGATGCTGCTGTTGGGGTATCTATGCCTGATGATGAGGAGGACGGAGATGCTGAAGGGCTGTTCTGTACTCTACTTGGCTTGGACGTGTGAGGATTGTGACGGATTGACTCAAATGTCGCCCATAGAGGTTTTAGATCTTCAAGAGGCTGTCCGAGATGCTAAAAAAAGTTTAAGAGGGAAGAAAACTATGATAACGATTTCGACCTCTTCAACAGCCCACACAATATCCTCTCAGACAGCAAATGAGGTATCAAGCAGATGATAGATCACCAACGTCAGCATACTCTACTTCAAGCAACCTCTCACCCCCCTTTACTTCCTATGCCCCAACCACGGCCCCGTCAGTATGTGCACTCCGCTTTGACCATTTCAGTAGATGAAGCTTTGGAAGTCGTCGAGTCGGAAACCGACGGCTACGACCCCAACACCAGTGATCACATGGGCTGTCTCTCTTTGCGACATACATAGTCCAAGCCGCCCGCCCCTGAGCGGCTTTACACCCGGTTGGAAACGCCATCCAGCATCAATGAGTGACCCCTTTACCACTCCAGTGTTGAAAAGACGGTTGGTTCCCAGCCTCCTCCGGCCTGTTGCCATGCCAGCCACATGATTAGTAC
>WOGZ01000335.1:0-34767 GCA_009733775.1 Alectoria sarmentosa
AAATTACGTTATTTTTAAACGTTTAAAACGATAAAACATTATAATATCGACGATGCTATAAACGAATTTCTTACGATATATTATTATTATTATTATCGTTAATTTTTTTCAATTAAAAATAATTATTAATTAAATGTTTTAAAGATATAAATTAAATTATAAACACATTTCTTCGATTTTCACAACGCTAAAACATCGTTTTAAAAAAAAAAAAATGTTACGAGCGTATTTTACATTTTTAATAACGTTAATTTCTTTTTAATATTACATTTTTTTAACATTATTTAATTGAGCTTAGCGTAACTTGATAGAGACATTTATTTTCATATAAATGTTTTTTTTATATACATATTTTCTTCTCACTTAATTATTTTATTTAATACATTTATATAATATAACTTTATATTAATTTTAATAAACTTAAATAAAATAATAATTTAAAATATATTTAATTATAATATATTTAAATAATAAATAAATGAAAAAAGTCGCGTGTTTTAAAATTCGTAATTTTTCGAAAAAAAAATTATATTAATTTCGGCGTTTATCGAATATATATTTATATAAATTTAAATTTTATGCTGATTTTAATATTACAATAAGTCTTTTTTATACACTTATTCGACGAAGAAAAATAACGAGTTTTTTATTATTTGCTTAAAGCAAGCGATCGAGTTTAATAAAAAATACGTTAAATTTTTCTATTATATAAACATCTTATATTCAAAAAAAACCTTTATCGTAACTTATATCGTTCGAAAAAATATATATCGCATTATTTAAATTTTTAGCGACGATCGAATTCATTAGAAAACGAGTTTTACATTATCTTTTAAAGATATTTTTCTTCGCTTCGCTTTTCATAACAACTCGACAACGAAACAATTAATTATTTTATTAAATTATTATTATTCGAAAGATTATATTTAATACTTTATATACTTTTTTCGACGAATCAAATAATTAAAAAACGACTTTACTATCTCTTTTATAAAAAAACATATTTTCAATATTATAATCGTTACGCATATTATAATAATATTTATCTTCGTTACAAAAAGTATAATATTTTATAAATTCGATTTAATAGCAATTATCATTATTGAAAATTCTATTCGAGAAATTTATTTTTAACACTTTATTCGAAAACATCAATGTTTTTATATAATACATTATAACTTTTTTTAACAAAATATTATATTAACATTAAAATACGTTTCTTTATAACGACGATTATTTATATATTATAATTAATTTTATCTTATATACGAAAACATATATATTCGTTATTTATTTTTCAATTTATTACGATTATATATAAAATATATATAACGCTTTTTATTTATTAAAAATCTTTATTAACGATTTTAATAATAATAATAAAATTAATTAAAAAGTTCACGTATAAATTAAAAGTTATAAAATTAAAAATCGCTTAAAAACATTATATCTTCTTTTTCGCTTTCGTTATAAAATCTTGAAACGCTAAAAATATATCGATTTTTGAAAATAACAATTAAATTTAAACAATTATTTAAATTTATACTTAATTGTAAATTATTAAATTTATTTACTTTTAATAATTTCGATAGAATTAAATTCGAGAATTAAAAGTTACGAATTTAAAATAAACTTTTTTTAATAAAGATTATTATTTTATTAACGCATTTTAAATTAACTTTGTTATATCACGATTTAATAAAAAGATAAGCGAGTATACGATATTTAAACGTCGAAACTTTATTAATATTATAAACTTTTATACTATTATTAAAAACGTTTTAAATTAATCAAATGATGTTTATAAAACATTATTATATATTTAATATAAAACAAATTAATATATTTACGAGAATTTCAAATAAAAAATCGAATACTTATTTTCGAAGTTTTATATTAAATTCATAAGATATATTATTAAAAATTAATTAAAATGTTAATTAATAAAGTATTTAAAAAGTAATATTATTAAATAATTATAAAAAATATATATAATAATAAATATTAAACGAAATTGAATGTTTTTATAATATAAAAAATAATTAATACGCGCTAATTTTTATTAATAATTTAATATAAAAAAGAAAATTATAAAGAAAGAAAATACTTTTAATTAATAATATTCATTAATAAAATTCGAAGTTGTAAATAAAGATCGTAATAAATACGTTATTATTTCTCGTTTCAATTTAAAAGATTATCGACGTTGAAAATTAATTGCTTCGCAGTTAAAAGTAAAGTTACATATTAATTAAATTTATTAATATTCAATCTCGTTGTTATGATTTCATTTTTTCTATCTTTTTATTTATTATGCGAGGTTCGATCGAGTTTAGCGCGACTTAACACTTATTTTTATACTTATACGAATTTTTTATTTTATATAAATTTTCATAAATAAAGTTGTATTTATATTAAATATATATACATTATTTTAATTTTACGTTCGTTTTTTAATATAATTTTATCTATTTTTCTTAATTGCGACGACGTGTAATCGTTAAAAAATCTTTTAAACGTCTTAAATAAGAAAACAAGTAAGACATTAAACGAAGAAAACAAATAAGACATCAAGCAAAACATTAAGCAAAACATCAAATAAGATATTATAATCAAATTTATAAACGATCGTATTAAATAAAAAAGTTATTACATCGATTTCGATGCGAAAAATACGAAAAATGCGAAACAAAAACACATTAAACAACACATTTATTTTCAAAAAGATTATATAACAATCGCTTAAGAAAATCGGGAAATGAAATTCATTATTTAACGACTTTAAACTTAATTACGATAAAAGATTCACACATTTTATCAACTTCGACAATTACGAAATTAACATCGTTTTACGACGAAAAAATTAATCGATCAAATAATTAAATTGCAACTCAAAAAAAAATTGTATAATTTAAATGATGAAGATAAAAAGTCAATAAAAAAGAAAATAAAATCTCTATTTCAACACGTCAAAAAAAGTCTGAAAAATCTGAGAAGATAAGAATTTGCGCTTATTTTTTCAGCGATTTAAACACTAACAACGTAAAGCAAAAATTCGCGTCTATTTCTTCAACATTTAACACGAAATCAAATATGAAAAGTTTAAAAAATCTGAGATATGCGTTTATTTCTTCAATCTTTAATACGACATTAAATTAAAACTTAATAAAATAAAGATTTGCGACTATCTCTTCATTATTTCACATAAAATCAAATTTAAAAAACTTAACAAATTCGAAATTTGCGCCTATTTCTCAAAAATTCAATAAATATTATTTAAACGTATTTAAATCTTATGAAAATGCCTTCAAATGAGAAATTTAATAATTATATTTATAATTTAAATTTAAAATAAACGTAATGCTTTTTTCTATCGAATAAAATCGTATTGATTATATATAAAATTATTATAAATCGACTGCATTTAATATTAATAAAATACGATATTTAAATATCACAAATTTTTACGTTATCGCTTAAAAAATGCTTAAAAACTTAAATAATATATATATCGAATTTAATTTATATAAAATCGCAAATGCGACACTTTATAATCTCAATTTCAATATAAAAAAGAAAACCTTCGACGAATTTTTAATTAAATATACGACAATTATTACGTCTTTATAGTTATTCGAATAATAAAAATTTTCTTATTTAATACGTACTATCACACGTCGTCTTCGATAATACATCATAAATTAAAAGTTTAAGATTTTTAAAAACTACGTTAAACAACTTCGATAATGCGATATTAACTTACGTTTTATAAATCGATAATACGAATACGATGAAAATCACGCAAATTATTATCACGAATATAATAACTATAATATAAATAAATCACATTTAAATAAAATAAGCAATTTAAGTAAGATAAATAAAAATAAATCACGATAAAACTATTATAAATCGAATACGCATTCAAAAAAAACTTTTAAACGATTACGTTAATAAGACAAATGCTTTCGCTATTAAAAAATCGATTATATAATTATAAATAAAAATGTCTTATATAGAGACAAAAAATTTAGAAAGAAAATTATTAAAAAAAATTAACATCGAGATTTATTTTAAATCTTTATTAAATTTATTATCTTTATTATTTTCAAACAAATTTATAGCGCAATTAACGCATTTCAATTAATATTCGATTTAATAAAACATCGAATTTTGCGTTTTTAAACGATTTAAATTCATTCGAATTTTTAAAAAATGCGCATAAACTTAAATTTCTACTTTAAGAAAAATATTAAATGATATCATCACTTAACATTCTTACTTTAAAATTACTTTTTATTTAATTTTAATTATTTACATATTTATTGACTACGTTCGAAGTTAATTTTTATGAAATTCGATCTTAAATTGCGATTGATGAAAGCCTCGAGAATTTAACATCTCATATATCAAAAAGTTTTTATGATTTTTTCGATTTTTTTATTTTATAAAAAAGAATTGCGGAGATATAAAATTATTTTTTAATTTACGTTTTCATTTTCTTAATTATATTAATTATGCGAATATAACTATTTAAAGAAAAAGATAATGTTATAATTTTACTTTTTTTATTTTTTTATTTATTATGCGAGGCTTCATCGAGTCTAGCGCGACTTAATATTTATTTTTATATTTATGCGAGTTTCTCATTTTATATAAATTTTTATAAATAGAATTTTATTTATATTGAACACATATATATTATTTTGATTTTACGTTCGTTTTTTAACATTCGTTAAAAGACTTAATATCGTTAAAATAGCATATAATTTAAATTTAAAAACTTAAATTCGTAAATCTTAATAATTATTATATGTTAATATTAATAATAAAAGAGATACGTTTTTTTAATATTTTATATAATTAATTAAATAGCATACGACTCGGCAAAATCTCGAATATGTTATTTTTAAACGATATTAATTCTTTATTTAAAAGATTCTTAAATTCGTTTTTTTTTTTCGTTATTATAAAAACGATCGCTTATAAACTTATTATTTAATAATAACGTTATATAAAACTTATTAAATATAACGTTTTTATTGATATATATATAAACGATATTCGAAAGCATATTATATCGCTAATTAGTTTCGTTATCGTCGTTAAAACGTTTACGCGATTTCGTATATATAAAATCTCTGCGAAAAAAGATATAAATACTTTAATAACACATATGCGATGTTTAAATAAAATTTAGCGTCTG
The DNA here is from genome assembly GCA_009733775.1 of Alectoria sarmentosa. Taxonomy (NCBI): domain Eukaryota; kingdom Fungi; phylum Ascomycota; class Lecanoromycetes; order Lecanorales; family Parmeliaceae; genus Alectoria; species Alectoria sarmentosa. Next base: position 5,207 of record WOGZ01000335.1, read on the forward strand.
CGATTCGAGATTACTTAAACAAATTAAATTGCATTATTTTTTGCGTTTTTTTATAATTACGATATCGAATTTAAATAATTATTATATTAAAATATTATATTACGTTTATAATTATTAATTGCTCAAGTTTACATTAATCTTTTTTATTTTTAGAAATTTATAACGTTATGATATTAAATTTGCGACGAAAGTATCAATTAAAGTTTTAAATATAATATCGATATCGTCGTTATAGTCGAAAAAAGAAACGTTATTTAAATATTAATTTTATTTTTATCTTTTAATTAATTTTTTCAGCATGCGTGCATATATAGCGATTTTTATATATAATAATTATATATAATCTTTATTAACGTTATCGACAAAAAAAGTTTACGATTTATAGCGATAAAGATTATCGTTATTTAAAGAAGAAAAATAGTGTTATAAGCGTATTTTACTCGATTTTATCGATTTTATCAACTTTAACGTAATTTAAAAACTTATATATAAATCTTTTTCTTTTATATATAATTTTCTAAATTTATTATTCTCGTTATATACACTTATATAATTTTAAACTTTATATTAATTTTAACATTTGTAATTAACAACGCTATTAAAAAATTAGAAAACAATTACATTATTATAACTTAATTTGCAATAATTTGCAATAATGAAATTAATTTTCTTAACGTTATTAAAAATCGAGTTTTAATATTATTAAATATTATTAGTAAATAACTACGTCGCTATTTTTTAAAAATAAAATCAAGATTGTAATTAACGTTATTTAAAACTTTCGATATTTATTTTTTTATATTATATCGATTTAGCGTATTTATATTTATTAAAAAATATTAATAAAGAAAACTTATTAAAAATAAATATAGAAAAATAATAATTATAATAACAATTTTTTTATTTTTACAATATTCGATAAACGTTAAATTAACGTAATTAATTATTATAAATATATTATATACTTTAATAAAATTTTATCGTTTAAACGAGATTTCACGCTTTTTTAATTTAATAATAACAATAAAACACGCTTTTTTAAAAATTAACTCTTTATTATAAAATTTTCAATTGAACGAATTAAAAATGTCTTAAACGTTAAATTTTATATATTAAATTTAAAATAATACGCTTTTTATTTAAGTATAATCGTTAAAAAAAATCATTATAACGATATTATTCGTTTAATTAAAAAAGCGTATATTATACGCTTTTTTAATTATTTAAAATATTAAAATTTCATTTTTATTAATACATTATTCGAAATTAATAATAAATTAATATTTATCGAAAAAAATTACGTAACTTTTAAAAAGCTTTATAAGAAATATTAATTCGTTATAAACTTTCTTATATACGCTATATTGAGAATTCGTCTCGATATCGTTTATATTATTTTTTTAATTAATCGATATTCAATTAACTTTATTTTAGCGTATTAAAATGCGATTATTCAAGTTTTTCGATATTTTAAAAGCACGATATATTACGAATTCGTGTATAAAGATTTTTTAAAAAATTTATTCGATTATATTAATCTTGATTAGATTAAAAATTTAACTCGAAGATTTATTTTCGATTATTTATTTAATTTAAATAACGACGTTATTAATTAATTAATTAAGCGTTAAATTATTATAATATTATTTATTTATAAAATAAAATATATCGATTAAACGTAAATTATTAAAAAAATTATCTAATTAAAAAAAAAATTTCAATTAAATTTTACGATTTAACGATTCGAATTTCAAAATTTTCGTGCTTTTTAAAAATAATTAAGACGCAATCGCTTTTATAAAAAACGCTTAATTTTATATTCGCATTAATTATATTAATATCGTTTATCATTTTATGCGCGAAAAAGTTAATAATAATATTGTAAATATTTAATATATTTTTATTAATAAATAAATAATTGATAATTTATTAAGATCTTATAAATCGATAAATTTATTTTCTTTCGCGATGTTTTTAAAATGAAAACAATCTTACATCATTTATTTAAAATTATTTGAATCGCGATTTTAAAAGAAACGCTTAAAACGTTTAAAATATTTAAATCGCCTTATTATCATTATTTAACGCCCTTAATTTTAAAAAAGCGATTTTATTAATTTTTACACTTCAAATAATCGATTAAATGATTAATCGAAATTAAAATTATTCGCAAAATTTCAATATTTATTTTAACGTGTTAAAACTTCGTTATATTATTATTATATTAAAAGTTAATTTATCGCTATTGTAATTATAATTATCAAATTTACGAATCTTTTAAAAAAAACTTATATTTATATATGATTCAAGCTTGAAATCTGCGTCGTTATTTAAAAAATTACTATCGTCGTCTTTTCGTTAATTGTTTTAAATATTTTCACAAAATTATTATATTTATATCTTTTAAGATTATTATATTTATACTTTTAAATATTATTATCATTATTATTATTATGTATATCGTCGTTATACATTTTTCGCATACACGTTATTAATTATTATTATTAAGTCTTAAATATTAAAACGATTTTTACGAGTCTTATAATCGATCGTATACATATATACATATATATATACATTTCGAAATATTTCGTTCAATCGAAAAATTTATTTTTATATATATTTATCGATTATGTATCACTCGATTTTCAATGTATATTAATTAATTTATAAATAAATTTATTAGAAAACGATTTTTCGTTAAAAAGTTAATTTTTTTTTATATATTATCGTGGCGAATATGTTTAAAAAAATATAATCGTTTTTAGATTTTCGATTTTTTTAAAAGTATGCGTGCGAAGAAAAGTATCGAAATTTAAATTATGTGATAGATTATATAACGGGCGTATGCACTCGTAACTTAAATCGCACTTTTCTTTATTACGATCGCTATAGATTTAAATGCTAAAAGAATCTTCGTTAATATACGAAAAATTTTCGATTTTGATAAATATACGCATACACGCATGCATATAAGATAAATATAACAAATATAAAAAATATATATTATAAACCTCGCTATCGTTATCTCGTTGTCGTTAATTAAAAAATTATAAAAATATAATATATTTTAAAGAAAAGATAATGTTATAATTTTCTCTTTTATTTTTTTACGAAGCATAATTCGATTAAGCGTTTAGCGCGTTAAGATTTTATAATTTATATATATATACTTTTATTATATAAAAACATTTTAATTAATACTTATTTATATTATAACATTTATATTATTTAATTTTACGTTTACTTTTTAATAAATCATTATATTATTTTTCGAAGATATATTTATTACTTAAATCTCGAAAAAAAAATATATATATATTTGTTCAAAAAAAGTAAATAAAAGTAATTTAAATAATATAAAAGCTTTTTTTTACTTATAAAAAATATATTAAAAATTGAAATACAAATCGTATATTTAATTTTTATATAATAATTTATAAATATATAAATAAAAAAATGAACTTTTAATTTTTATAATATTAAATAAATTATATAAAAAAAAGTTAAGCTTTTTATAATTAAAAATAATAAAAAATAATAATAATATATAACAATTTTTATATAAATTTTAAAAATTATATTAAAAGTAAAATTAATTTAAATTATATTAATTGTAATTAAAGTAAGTATTAATATATTATATTTCAACATTTTTTTATACAAAATCATTACTTTAATAATTTAACATTATTTATAATTTTAAAAGTTTAAAAGAAATTACGATATATAAAATTAAAAATTAAAAATTAATTATAAAATTTAGTGAAAATTTATTTAAATAATATATACGAAATTTTTAATTATATTAATTAAAAATAACTTAATTTTAACATTTATTATTATATAAATTTTTAAAATAATAATAATAATTTTATTACAAAAAATTGATTTAGTAAAATAATTATAAATGCTTATATATTAATATTTATTTTCAAAGAAAATAAATATAAAAATTCAATAATTGAAATTAAATATATTTATATTAATATAATATAAAGTTTATAAAATAATAAAAGTATAAAAATTAAATAATTTTTTCAAATTTTTTGATATATTTATTTTATATCGTTGTAAATACTATTATTCGATTTATTATAAGAAGTTAAATTTAAATACATAATAATCTTTTGATTAAGAAATCTCGTTGATTTTGAATGCGCTAAAAGTGTTCTTAAAGGGTTATTCGCGAAATCTGCGACATTTGTCACCGGCAACCTACAGTCGGCACGCTAGCTAGCTATACAAGAGTGAGGGGCTAAACACAGTACTGTTTGTTTCATTACGAAGAGTCTCAAGGATCTTACCGCTCCAACTTTGCGCTTTTGTGCCAAGTCCAAGAATCTGCGGGGTGGACTTTGTAGAAATAAAGCACGAAACCATTTTACCACCTAATACACGAAATTATGAATACCCCGACCACACTTACGGCATTATCTTTTGGGTACCGATACACTAGGTGTACGCCCAATTACATTCCCCAGATCAATGCATTGACACCGCCTTGACTACTTCAAATGCATTTCTGGAGGCAGATTTCGGCCAAAGGAATAGAAATTAATTCCACTATACCATTGCACCAGCGTCATTAGGAATTGAACCTGACTCGGTTAAGACGTTTTTGTGACCATACCGAGACGAACGATCCAGACACTTCTTCTTTGCTCACAGCTTGTTTATGGTTTACTGTACCTTTCACTCCCGAATTTTTAGTCTGGTCGAGATCCAGCGCATCGAAAGAGTGTAGAAGTGAGCAAGAGGGCTCCGCCGAAGGAAGAGAGAATCCTATTTACGAGTGATGCACTCTACAAATAGCAAGATAAACGGACTTCAAAGCACCCGAGATTACGCTCAGCTCAACAAGCCCGGAGATACCACCCGACTTTTACATCCCAGACATGTTTAAGTATTTGAAGCTAGCCGAATATCAGGGGGGCGGTCAGTGGATCAAAAGTGGGTGTACATCTGCTATGCTTAGACTTGCTCCAACAAGTCTTCCGAGTCTCCTGTCTCTTCCTCCTCCTCAAATCCAAGTCCAGTATCATTACCTGTATGTGACAGTCTTCCGCATGAGCTATGACTATAGATCAGCCTGTCCTACACTCGGCTCACAGACCGTAATTGACTGAGCAATTACACCTGAGCACGTATCAGTTGGTCTCATACTGTGAGGGCACGCTTATCTGAGTCTCATACCCCCAAGAAACAATCTACCAGTCTTTGTATCATGCCTCGTAACCGTCGCACCTTGAATAATCTTCGCTGCTCCATCTTCTAAGACTTTCTTGACCTCGTAATCCATTCCTGGACCTAGCCTCCGAATCCGCCAGATCGTCGAAGGAAACCCTTTTCCATATGGGTTCTTGAAAGCTCGCACGACCTTGAGAATCTTGGGAAACGCCGCTGCATAAATATCTCCATTTTGATCCACGGAAAGATTGTCGATAGGCATATTCAAGCGTATGACGTGAACTTCCCTCAATGTTAGATCGCCTTCGAGTCGCATGACTCGAATTTTGTCTATGAAGGAGCTGGGAACATAGTAGAGGCCATCCTTGCCTTTGATGATACCGTTGGGATGGTTGAAGCCTGAGGATGCGGCACTTTTGCAGGAGGAAAAGGTACAGTGTGCGATGGTACCGCCACCGATGAAGGGGTCGAGTTTGCGGCGCTAGATTGTTTGATGAGCTTTGGGATCTAATGAAAGCATGTGTCACGGTTTTTTCTGATAGACTTACTAAACCAACTTAGGCACAAGCAAATTTTCTAAATTAGCTACCACCGTCGCTCGACATCAAGAGAGAGCTTTGGGGTTCACCTTTCGCTGAGTGATCATTAGTGACCAGCAAACCGCCATCGCCCGTTGCCGCCAGGTTATTAGGTGTGTCGATCGCTTCTTTCGCTATAGTCTTCACATGCTGCATTGCTTCTCCACCCCGAATGACATCAAATACTTCAATCGTTGAGTTGGCTCCGTGTCGATATGCATGTGCAAAGGTCCTATTGTCATCTACTTCATCTAGAGGCGGCTGATGGTTGATCATCCAGAACCTCAGCTTGCCATCATTCAAAACCTCTACGTCAAAGCCATGAAGTGCCAATTCCCCATTTCCAGTGCTTCCAACGTAACCAACAGGTTTCATTTGACGCAGGCCAAACAGTCCATCACCGCCTGGCGAGTCGATTCTTAGCACTGAGACGTGGTCGCCTCCAGATTTTCTGCCCGAGGTATTGAATCTGTCCATGCTATATAAAGCTTTTGCATCAGCTGTTACAAATACCTGGAGATGCCATATCTTGATAATTGATGAACACGGCTTACGAAGGGCACCATTGAGTCCGAGAATACGAGCTTGCACAAGCAGCATATAGGGTCCTTCCTTCTTCGTCGAGCCAGATATCTTCGCAACCTTCAAGGCTTTCATGGCTTATGGGGCGACAGGTGTACGGGAAGTCTTCGATGGGCTGGAGAGCTCGATAAAAGCCGAGACTGATGAACAGGAAGTGTTGTAAATAGTATTGGTAGAATACTGCGAGTAGCACAATACCCACTGCGAGAATTCCGGGTATATGGGAAGGCATTGCGATTGAAGACGTGTAATAATTGCGGTAGAACGCCAGAAGATGCAGAGCTCGCGAGGAGAAAAGAGGGGCTCTCCCATGCTTATGTAGGGGCATCCAACTAGCTACTAACGGCCCCTTATGTTGTTCCCCTCCGGATCTATGCCAAGGTCTCCGCACACTATAATGCGAATTTAAGACCGATTTGAGGCATTCCAGCTTGCGTAAGGCTACGGATCCTGCCAATAGACTAGTTACAGTAGTTCACCAGGGTTGAATTCGGCAGCTTCTTATAGCTGTTGAAATATCTGAGTGAACAGTACGTCTCAGAATGCGGATTGGACTGGATCTACACTACACTGAAAATATCATATACAAACTTCATCACTCCATATAATCCTTCCACGGTCTCCATGCTCGTTTACTCTTCAAGCTCTCTGTCGCCATTAGCAAGAGTGACAAAGGAACTTCTTGGTGCCGCCATCTCGCTGAAAGCACCAAGTCCTATGTTGCTCAGTATCTCAAAAATCGCGACGTCCACCCCCATCTCCTTTGAAAGCCAATTTCTCAACTCGACCGCCACAAGTGAATCTGTTCCGTAACTGCTGATAGAACTATGTCCGTCGATGTCCACAGGAGGGATAGACAGCACTTTGGATAATTTCTCCTTCAAACCACTGCAGATCACGTCTTTAGCAGCAGTCAAAGAATGTGCGGACCGCAGCAGAGCTTTGTAGTCAATCTGCGCGTTGGCGCTAGAGGTTGTGCTGGAGATGTCATCGTCCATTTGGAAAAGATTCCGAAAGATCGGCTGACAGGTCCAATACGGCTCACCAAGCCCCTTTGCCTTGAGTGCCGTAGGCGTTTCAACGCCAACCAGGACCTGACTTTTCAGAAGCGAGGGAAGTGGAAGGGCTGGATCGCAATAGAAATCCAGGACAGCATGCAGCTGCGACTCCTCGATTCCGCTCAATCCTGCAAGCAATTGGGAGTCGATCACCTCTTGTCTTTCCGCCACAAAGCCGACGGAATTAATCAGTCCGATATCTAGAGAAACGGCTTTCTCTTTGTGACTGATACGGTATTTGGCCAAGGCATCCTCATACGTATTCCCTGCGCCATAATTGGATTGACTGCGGGAGCCAAGGATGCCATTCAAGGAGGAGAGAAGAATAAAGAAGTCCATGCCTTTCGGTAGCTGGGCGTGTAGATTCCACGAGCCTTGAACTTTGGGCCTTAGGGCAGCTTCGAAGTCATCTAGCTTCATATTCTCGAAGATGCCATCCTAGTGGTTTTGATCAGTACTCAACTTGAATACTGATTGAGGTAGGATGTTACAGAGTGATAGGGACTCACCTTTAAGACCATCGCTGCTTGGATGCAGCCCCTGATAGGCGGCATAAGCCTTCTGCACTCCGTCAAGGCACTCGCTAGTGATTGTTCATCGCTTATATCACACGCTGGTGTACGAACGTTGATTCCTCTGACCCTCATTTCGCTTAATAATAGAAGTGATTGCTTATTTAATGCGCTAGAGCGTGAGAGAAGTATGAAGTTTCTTGCACCTCGATCAACCATCCATCGGGTGATACTGCGTCCTAGCCCTCCTAAGCCACCTGATATGATGTAAGTGGCACTGGGGTCAAAGTTGTACGCGGGCTTGTCATCTGGGAGGACCTAGAGTGACGTATGGGTTGGTTATTGGGTCGGGTCTCATCATACTAGGAGTCTGTGGAGGCACTTACAGGAACAAGATCCGTATCATTTGGCACTGCCACAATCTTTCCCAAGTTTTTACCGTTCTGTAACAAGCGGAAGGCGTCCTCAAGCTTCGAATAGCTGTAGACATGAGACGCTTCCGGTGTGATCTTTTGACTACCCAGAAGAGCCATGACTTTGCCCAGCGTTCCTCCCAGAGTATCTGGGGCTTCTCGGATCATTAATAACAAGTCGACGGAAGAAAACGTGATACTTTTCGAGAACGGCAATATTGGTAACGTTCCAAAGGAATCAACATCTTTGAGTCCAATCTCGACGAAACGCCCAAACCGAGCTACGCAACCCAAAGATCGCCGGAGCTTCTCGCCACCTAGCGAGTTGAGAACTAGATCAACTCCGCGATCTTGGGTCATTCTTTTAATTCCATCGGCGAACGTGAAGCTCCTGCTCGAAAATATATGATCTTCTAGAATGCCATAACGATCCATGATGAGCTTTTTTTTCACGTAACTACCGACTGTGACAAAGATGTTGGAGGGTTTGGTGACGAGTTTTGCTAGTTGGATTGCTGCTTGGCCCACGCCTCCGGCTCCACAATGAATTAAAATCGATGTGTCTTTTTGTATCCGTCCAAGGTCATACAGCGAGAGATACGCGGTGCAATAAGCTATAGGTATAGCGGCGGCAGAGATGAATGACAGGCTGTCTGGTATTTTGGCTACCAATGCCGCTTTGCTTCTTGCGTAAGTCTTGTATGAGCCTCTCGGCATGCACAACACTCGATCGCCAGCTTTCAGATGGCCTCCGACATTTTCCCCGGCCTTTGTCACCACTCCTGCACATTCCAATCCGATGTGGTCGCTGGAGACTTGATTCAACAGTACTGAAATATCAAGAAAGTTGAGCCCTGTGGCTTTGACTTCCACTTCGACCTCTTCAGGATGGAGGCATCGATCGTATATATCGTCAGTGATAAATTGCATCGTATTGAGCAATCCAGGCGAAGCAATATTTAAGGCTAGAGGTCGTGTTGGATCTGCTTTGAACTTTTGAGCTTCTACTTTAGGAGACCCTCTTTGGGAGAAAACGCCGTGGTTGAGATAATTAGCTTCGACTATCCGACTGATGCAGATTACACCATTTCTTTCGATATACTCCTTTTCGGTTGGACCTTGATCAGAAAACATTGTGGTTTCAAACACTTTGACGATTTGCTGGGCCAAGCTTGATTCGTCCCTTGGGGTATTTTCGAGCGCGAGTGTCACAAAATTCAGATTGCTATATTCGGATCGAATACATCGTGAAAAGCCAGACACGAGATCCATCTCCGGCATCTCTGTGGACTCCCCCCCACCTCTGGTGATCCAGAGGAGAGCTTTAGCAGATGTTACTACCTTTTGCAGGTTTGCGAATTGATCCGCGTCAAGGCCAGAAAGGACTGAGGTCTCCAGCTCGAGTAGAGAGATGCAACGTCTCTTTGTTATTGTAGTATGAGTAATCTCTTGAGGATCAATTACGTCACATCTGGAAACGCCGAGTGACAAGAGTTGTGATCGGATTCGGCATGCAGTGTTGCGTTGCAATGTAGACCCTTCCGCTGCAAAGATAAGAAGCTCCTGTAGATTGGAGGGTCTGTGGCCGCTGGCTTGCTCCACCGCAGTCGATACTATGGCACTACCCATATGCATACGATCACTCTGGTTGTCTCGGAGAACGACATCTGTACCAGAAAATCCATTTCTAATCAGGACGTCATGCCAGTCGTTTTCGGATAATACAGCTCCCCATTTCCGATTATCCTCGGTTCCTAGCCACCATCCAGGCAGAAGGCCGAAAACGAAACCAGTTCTGAGGACTGCTGAATTGCATGCTTCAAAGAGCATGAGTTTTGCCCCTCTGGTTTCATTAATAACCATGTTATGAGTGGGCAGGACGGCTCACTTACGGCTTCATCAGCTTTCGCGTGTTCTGCAAAGTGGTATCTAGGTTTGGGGTTGCGTGGAGAACCTGCTTGAAATGAGTCTTGGTCATTGAAGAGTTTTTATGAGAAACAGAGATTCAGCCTACATTGACAGCCACAATCAGGTCATAACCCTCGGCTTCGAAGCCCTGCAGCACTGGATCCGAGGAGATGTCCAAGACATTGAAGGTCATTCGGTTGGTCTGGCCTGCGAATTTCTCTCTAGCCTTTTCGAAGAAGGATGGAGATATATCGGTGAAAGTGAAGTGACGATATCTTGCTGCGCCATGTTCTCCTTCACCATGACGTGTCAACACTTCCATTACCGATTCAGTTCCGCTGCCTGTTCCAGCCCCAATTTCGAGAATATTCATGCTGGGATCCTTATGGACAAATGCATCCAAGTATGTGGCAATCTTGGCAAATCCATTCTGATGCTCAATAGACCAGCGATAGAATTGGTCCATGAATGTGCCGCTGAACAGCAACCCAAGAGCGTCGACTTCGCCCCCAAGGATGAGAGCAAGGTTCTTTGCTACAGCGATACAGAGCCTTCCTTCTGGATTACTTCTCTCAACCCGCTCAAAGAGTGATTCTTGGTATTCGAGATTGGAGATAAGGGCTTTCCATTCGGGCCTGCCGTGAAGAGAAAGGCCATCATTGTACCTCTCCAATTGGTGCTCCATCCAAGCCAGATATTTGGCTAGATGTGGCTTTGAGCTAGGTAGTATGCCTAGAGAGATCGTTTGCAGGGTGATAGAGATTGATAGAAAACATGCCAGCTCCACTTCTTCAACTACCTCGTCACGGTCTACAACCAGAGATCCCGAGGTTTTTGAGCAATACTCAAAGATCTGTTCCTTACCCAGCAAATCGAGATCAGGCTGAAATTCGAGGTTGTAACAAATTCGCCTTGAAACATGTTGGTTTGGAGACGAAAGCGAGGTATCTGTTACAGCCGTTGTTTGTAGTCCTTTGACAACTACTCGAGCTTCGTCATTGATGACATCTAAGGCAACGATAGCCGAGTTTGCCACACGAAATCCGCTACTCTCGGATTTCGAAAAGATCTTGATGTCACTGCTCTCTTCTTGATGCAGTAGCATATTTGATACCCACATCTCGTGGATTTTCGTAGGAACCAAAGTTGGGATTTTGTTCTTCCCACCGCTGGAGAGGCCGGAAAATATGGTTTGAAAGATGCCATCAAGCGCAGTAGGATGGATCACGTGCTTTGCAACAGAACAGCTTGGAATTTTCGCAGTCCAGTCCCGAGGTCGAATAAGTGAGGTCGCCTCGCCGTCATCGTTGCAGTATACCTCAGTGAGGGTTCGAAAGCATGGGCCAAACCCGTACCCAAATTCTGATAGCTTTTCATACATATCTTTTGTTGTTACTGGCGTATTGCATCTTGCTCGTCCATCCACATAGCTCTGTCTCGATAGAAGTAGACTTTCTCTGTCTTGTCGGCCGCCGTCAACTTCATCTTGGCTTTGCTGATGTTCTATCCCGATGAAGCCCCTACAATTTTCCACCCACGTATCGTAAGTATAGGTACGCAGACGAAATTCATGCCAGACAAAATTCTTCCCCTCATCGGCGTAGGGTTGAAGGGTGAAGCTTGTCTCGGTGCCATCTTGGCCTTCGAATATCTCTACAGCTCTGAGAAACTCCACCTCTTTCAACTTGTAGCCTTTGATGGTATCTTCTGGATCTTGAATCTGTCTTATAGCTTCGATTGCCATTATGAGCATTCCCGATGCTGGATATAATAGGATCCCGTTGACCTGACACCAAGTCAGTAAAATTTAATAATGTCATAGATCACCGACCTTGTGGTCATTAATCCAGGGACTCTCCGACTCTCTGATGAAGTGGCGCCACCTGGGTTCTAAGGGGTTCCAGTCTCTCACAGTAGTTCCTAGCAGTTCGTGTGGGGGATTTTTCCGAAACCGAAAGTCTTTACTAATTCTACTCTCCAGCCAGTGTCTTTGGGAATGATTGAATGGATATCCCGGGAGATCAATTAGCATGCGTGAAATCCGCTGCCCATGTAGACGGTTCACTTCCATGAGGTTGACCGGGTACCCTAGACAATGTAGGCGACCAGCGGTCGTCAATGATGTTTCTAATGCGCTCATACCTCGACTCAGCAATGACGAATATCCGGTCGTTTCGTATTTCCCGATATTCCTGAGTATATCTTTTACTGGTCCTTGGAGAGCCGAATGGGGACCGATCTCGAGGAGGTGGTCAATAACGCCAATCTCATGTTGAGTGCTGTCAGACCCGTTCCTATGGTCGCTTGAGGACTGGGAGAGCATTGAGCTGATAGCATCCAAAAACTGCACGGGAGATGTTAAATTTCTGACCCAGTACTCGCTTTCTCTCAGGCGTTTTGGACATAGCATCTTCCCGGAAACTGTTGAGAACATACTTATAGTTGACGATTTCGGAGGAAAGCACCCTGGAGCAATTTTCCCAAGTAATCTTTGGTAATCCTGCGCGATTTCGTTCATGTAGGCAGAATGATACGCGACGCCCACCTTCAGCTTTCGGACAAATATCTGGTGTTGCTCCAAAATCGTTTTTAGGCAGTCGATCTGCTCTTCGACACCCGTCAATGTGACATTGTCTGGACTGTTGATACAGCCGACAGCGATACCGCTTGCTTTCTTTTCGCTGCAAAGCTCTGCAAGAAAGGGTAGGACTTTGCCTTCTGAAAGCCCTACTGACATCATGGCCCCAGGCGTTCGAGTACGGACAGTCACCTGAGTAGAAAGAATTCCTCGGTAATATGCAACCTTCCATGCTGATTCTTGAGACAGGCTTCCGATGCAATATGCAGCCGCTATCTCGCCAGAAGAATGTCCTACAACGGCGGAGGGATGGATACACCAGCTTCGTAAGAGATCTACAAGGGCCACTTGCAATGCAGTGCAAATTGGTTGACTGAGTGCTGGATCATTTATCTCGGAAACTTCTTGATTACCAGCGATTTCATCTAGAAAGCATTAGGGTAGACCGTGACTATTCAAGACTTTTTAACTTGCCAATTATATCCCATTTGCAACCTAGGGATTGGAAGAACTTTCCCGCCTTCTCAAGGTTCTCTCGGAAAACTGAGTATATAAGTAATTCCTTCCCCATACCGCACCACTGTGCACCTTGTCCAGTGAAGACAAACCCCAATCTAGGCACATGGTTGGAGCGAGTTGGCCTAGACGAGCCGTTCTCTAGCTGTCGCTGTAGGCCTGTGGTCGAGTCTGTGACGGTGAAGGATTTCCAAGATAGAGAGCTGCGCTTTATGCAAACTGTATAAACAAGGTTTTTGAAGTATTCGGATCCATCGTTCCGGATAGCTTGAGGGAGTTCAGCGAGGTGTCTACAGTAAAGGTTTGCAAGACGCTTGAGGCCACCCTCATCAGACGCAGACCAAACTAGCAGCCTTGGCATCGAAATCCCAGTACAGAGATTTCTCTGGCAAGTACGTGAGCCAGTCACTTGCATTGAAGAATGCTGGTCCTTGTGATCCCAGAATTCATGTGGCTTCTCCACAGTATGATGGCTACCGACAAGATTGCGAAGAGTGAGATAGTGGTAAGCGTCGTCTAGCACAACATGAACGTTTGATCCCCCAAAACCGAAGGAGTTCACAGACGCCCTACGAAGGCCACTTGAGGGCCAAGGCGTAGGTTGAACGGGGAACTTTCAAAGATGTCCGTCAGTTTGTAAGAATAACTAGGATTGAGACTTAACAACCTTTATGTTCCAGTCATCTAATAGAATTTTCGGATTTGGCCGCTCAAACCATATATTTGGTGGGATTGTGCCCTTTTCCAAGACCAGGACTGACTTGATCAGGCCCGCAATGCCACTCGCGCCCTCCAGATGACCAATGTTGGACTTGAGTGCGCCAATATAGAGCGGGTCTTCTTTGGACCGCTGACTACCGAAGACAGCTCCTATGGCACTAGCTTCAAGAGGATCACCGACAGGCGTACCTGTTCCGTGTGCTTCGAAAAACCTTGTTGTTTCTAAGTCTAGACCTCCTGCTTTGTAGGTCTCGCGTATCAGTCTCTCCTGAGCGAGGCTACTCGGTTGAGTGATCCTGAAATTATATCTAATTAGCATACGTCCAGACGATTAGAGACCGCATTCAAACCCTGGAGTTCTGCCATCTTGGTTCGTGCCAGTAGCACGGATGACTGCGCGTATAGTGTTCCCGTCCAGCAGAGCTTTGGAGAGAGGTTTTACGACAACGACACCAAAACCTTCACCTCGAGAATAGCCATTTGCGCGGTGGTCAAAACTGTAGCATTTGCTGTCGGCAGATAGAAAATTGAGGTTTGTCATAGGAATTATAAGGTCAGGATTGATCAGAAGGTTGCAACCAGCCACCAGGCCCTATGAGAATGTTAGTTGTTTTCCAGTGGTTGCGTAATACCGTAAGAATCGCGCACCATTGTACTTTCTCCGCTTCGAAGACTTTGACATGCCAAATGAAGTGCGAGTAGGCTACTCGAACAAGCCGTGTCGATTGCTATACTAGGTCCCAACAGGTTGAAGAACCAACTGAGCCGGTTGGCAAGCATGGCAGTGCCAGTGCCTGTTGCCATGTACTTCGCTTGCAGCTCTGGGTCTCGCAGTAAAATCGTCTCATATTCTCGAGAGAAGCTGCCAACATACACAGAGGTGCTTGAACCAGCGACTTCTGTCAATGGCACACCCGCTAAGAGAGAAAGGCATTAGTCACATCAAGGTATACAGCCATTTTTGCCAAGATTGCGTACCATTCTCTAGGGCCTTGTAGGCACACTCTAAGAGCCCTCTCTGTTGTGGATCTATACATGAAGCTTCTGCAGGACTGATGGAGAAGAACGGTGCGTCAAAGGCTGCAATGTCATCACGGACAAAGTGACCTCCCCTGATGTTCAGCTATTACCGGCGTGAGTCCCCCAGCACAAGTCGACGAATCGCAGGAGGCTCACATACGGCGGTACTTCGTGTAGCATCTGGATGATAGAATGCATCTATGTTGAATCTGTCTTCAGGGACCTCGGTCAAGGCTGAACGCCCTTCAACCAACAGGCGCCAGAACGTATCTGCAGACACGGCATCTTGAGGGAACTTCAAATCCAGCCCAATAAGTGCTATAGGCTCTAGGACATCGCAACCGATGTCATTCTCCGGGACGGTGCAGCTAATTTCATCCTGCTGCTCATGGGGAACTTCATAATGTCCATAGGACGATGCTTCCGAAAGTGGAGCACTGGGCATTATGGTAACACAGTGTTAGGACGACTGAGAGATGGGTGACAGGCTGTAGGCTTTTATGTGATCGAGCGGTTCTTGAAGAATAGGCTATATTGAGGAAAATACCCTGGTAGATTAAGGAGCGCTGGGTCTAGTTGTGGACTGAATTTGTTTTGGAACACTGCCTCAGAGTATTTAGCTCTTCTGCGTGGTGACAAATGTTCTGGGATAGGTAGGATATCACCAGAAGATAGCTCGTGGTATCAAAGCTTTGCAGGGCAGGAGATCACTTGCAGCTGCATCAAGTCTCGAGCGATCGATGAGTTCGACCAAAGCGAAGATCACTAACATCTCCGTTGTAGGAATACTATTCCTGAGGATGGGATGGGCATCCTTGCCACTTTCAAACAGCTCGACCATCATGATGGAATCTGGCATGAAACGAGTAAAGCGTTGGCACACCACACTAACTACGCCTTTCCGATGCATCAAAAGGTCTTACAAATGATGTTAGCTCAATCTTACAGATTCAGGAAAGATTCGACGGCGATCTTAGGGATATTTAATGCAGCTCGGGGATATTCGATGCAGCATGTATTCTAGCGTTTACCTTACCGCAAGAATCAGGTAGCATGTAGTGTACTGAGGCGACATCAATCCTTGGGCCCGTCCAGGCTGTTGATAACGCAGACTCCTGCATGTGTCATGTCCTTGGCGAGAGCTGACAGGAAACAAGGATCCATTGAGCTTGGAGATGGGCTTGATACAAAAGTCCGAGAAGCCATGACTTGTACTTCCAGATCTCGGATAACGCCTCGCTTGACGATTTGTGGAAGCAATGCGCTTAAAACTGCTCCGGAATTGCGTCTGACCTGGGCTCAGTCTGGGGTTCGACGTCTCGCTTTACTCATGATAATCTTTTCTTGATTCCCCGCTACCTAGTCGTCTTTCGAAAGTAGGGCCAGGGCTGCAAGAGTACAAGCACTGTCAAGTCCAATGCTAACCTGATTAGGCTAGCTTACTTGAAGTCTCCGTTTTCCGACCTGACCAAATGATTGGAATACTCTCTATTAGTCGATGGCAACCAATCAAGTAGCAAGATCTACTCCGCTGCCAGTAGTACCGATGCCCACCTCTCGCTGCATTTTCTTCAGCCTGATGAGAGAGATACAAATGACAGTTCCTTTGGGATCAATGAATACGCGCTGTTCTTGTGTCGAGTCCAAGCGCCACGTAGCCTTACTCAGCTTGTCGAGGCTGATATTTAGCTTCAAGGAAGCACCGATTGACAACACATCTCAAATATGCAATGATACTGATTTGAATCCTTTCCCAGGAAAGCACGTTGCTAAGCACAACGCCCAACCTGAATTGTGATGCACATGCAGTCAGACGGACGAATGGGCAGTCACACGAACGCGTTTGCGAAATAGAACTCCTGCATATCTTTTCTTTGGGGTGAAGTCTCTAAGGAGGGTCGCATCGCATTGATTCACTTAACCTTTCATCGGAAGGGCTGTTTTTAGGTTGAATGCTGCGTGTGACTTCGTTGGTATCGCTAAAATTCTCAGAATTTTCGAGATGGTGCCTCGCATCGCTAAAATTCGAAAGGCTGTCGAGTGAGTGCTGCTACTCTACCCTCCTTCTATTCCAGAATCTCATGTTATATACTTAAGTCTGATCCTCCAAGCTTGCTTGACAATTGTTGTCGCCTATTGTTTCATATTCTCTGGTCAACATACCGCATCATGCCAAAGCTGACGTCCAAAGGTAATGCTGCTATCTGGCTTGGAGTGATAGTTTTCGTTCTAGACTTTCTTGCTGTACTCTTGAGGCTCCTCGCAAGGAGGTCTAAAAGGGTGTCCCTTGGAGCAGATGACTACCTGATCATACTTGCTATTCCATTGGAATTCACTTATATCGCACTCCTATTATGGGGTAAGTGGGTTCCGATAAAGCCGGGTATTATTCCTCTAACATCGTCCCTCTCAGGTGTAGTCGGCGGTGGAGGCGGCCTCAGTATCTTTGAGATTACGGTCCCCGAACTCACCCTGCTCTTCAAGGTTCAGCTCCAGACATTGGCGATCGGCAAGTTGCGAATAGCTGATAATCTTAGGTGCAATACGTTACAGATTTTTTCATCAATACTATTTGCACTGTTGTCAAAATCTCAATCATTTGCCTTTATCGCCGCATCTTCAACGTGTCGAAACGATTCCAGAGAGCAAGCCAAGTTGTCGGGAATTTGTGTGTAGCCTGGTACATCGTCGCTACGTGTTTTGCGATCATTCCCTGCCAACCTATCAAGGCTGCTTGGGTTGTGGGACCCGAAGGCCCTTATCCCGCAGATCACTGCATCAATTTTCCGGTATACTTTGTTTGTATCGAAGTTACGAACGTCGTCCTAGACGTCATGATCCTCTGCCTACCGATTCAGATGGTCCGCCATCTTCACCTCCCCAATCGCCAGAAGGTCTACCTGAGTGGCATCTTCCTTCTTGGAGGCTTGTTAGTCTTGCCGCAATCCTTCCTTGCTTCCATATGACTCACTACTAATGATTAGAGACAGTGTTTGTATTGCAGGTTTACTACGTGTAGCTGTGGTCTACAAACCGGGCAGGAATCGTAAGTTCTGGTCTCTTCTACTCCATGAACACTGATACCAATTGAGATACAGTATCATTAATCCTCCTTACCCATTTTTCGATTCTGGAAACCGGCGTTGCCATCATCTGCGCCTGCCTTCCTACATATCGGCCATTACTTGCTTATAGTTCGCCTCTTGTTGATCGGCTGAAGCAATGGTATAGCTCGCGAAAGCTTACTAGGTCGAGTACCACTGCCTTTTCAGGTCGCCATTCTAGTGCTGCGTCCCATTTTAACAAGCTTGGAGATCCGTCTTCAAACAACGAAGGTTTTGCGGAGGCAGTTGTAGTCCCCAAAAGGTATGGTGGCAGTGATCCAGAAGGCTTTCCGCTCAGTACAATAACCGTGAATGATACTGTACGTCTATCATATCATAACATAGATTAATTTCCGATGGCGATGCGGCATCAGAAATGGCGTACTAAATTTATCGTATACGTTAATTCATCTAAGGATTTAAGCTCTCCTTGATAGCGCTATTGGAGTTTGCTTTGATGATCATCTAGTGCCTGAATTGGTAGCCTTGTGTAGCTTTGTGTATCTTTGTCTTCGTCTGACGTACTGGACGCAAACATTTAAAGTGGGGATAGCTGAGATGCAAGTGGTCCCGTCCAGTGTCGTTTGGACTGCCTTCGGTGATTACTCGTAGGTGCGCAAACGCTAGGGCAAGTCTCGTGTGTTACAAGAACAAAATCCGATACGTTCGATCTCCAATCACCTCCTTCATCTGACCAACTAGATACTCTTTTGATTACAGGGAAAGTACGGAACCGTCAAGGCTGAAGTGTGAAAGGAGATGCATGATGCACATCGTATGTATGCCAGCTGCTGATAGCAGCGCTTTCAACAAGCTTTATCTTGTGTGGTAGACCGCTGGAATTCTTGGTTATCGCAAGCTTTCCCGAGCGCAACTTGGACGTATCTATTAGTCTGCGTGCATAGATGCAGACACCCTGTCCAAACATCAATATTGAAGGATCGACGATAGTTCCTAGTTCCCCTCCTCTATTCTCAAGGATACAGTTTCTTTCTTCCCGATCTAGGCAATGACGTTCCATAGACCTTAATCATAGGTAAGCAGGGAAACGAATATCAAATAAAAGCTTGAGGACTCGGAGATTTTATTGATCATTCATAATATTATAACGCGCGTTATCAAAAATCTTAATATCAAAAAAAAAATCACGATTATAATTTATTAAAATTATAATCTATTATACACATTAATTGTATTTAAAAAAATTAAGATAAAAAAAAAAGTCAAAAAAATATATAAAAATAAATTATGTTATAAGCGTATTTTAAATTTTTAATAAAGCTAAATTTCTTTTGATATCACATTTTTTTAACATTATTTGATTAAGTTTAACGTGTTTTAATAAAAACATTTGCGTTTATATAAATATTTTCTTTTTATATATATATTTTCTTCTCACTTCAATATTTTATTTAATACATTTAATATAATTTAACTTTATTTTTATCTTAATATTATAATTAAGTTATTACATTTATTTAATTAAATTAATAAACGAATTTAAGAAATTTATTAATAAAGAGTTTGATAAAAAATTAAATTAATTTATCGTATTTTTAAATTAATTTAGTATATAAATGATTTATTATAAAAAGTATTAAATAAAATAACGTAACAATTTCGTTATATAATAAACGAGAAATAAATAAAAACATTAAATAATTTATACGATGAACGAGTTAACAAATTTATTATTCATTATTTAAATAATTTAAATTAAAATAACATCGATTATATCGTTCGAAAAATCATTATTAAAGTTATTTAAATTTTTTCGATATTATTATTGAATAAGTAATCACAATTTCATAATCTTTTAAAGTTAACTTTTTTCGTTTCGCATTATTAACATTTTTTATAATAATTCGATAACGATATAATTAAAATCTTTTATATAAATAACGAAACTAAAAAAACGTCTTTTATTAATATAATGTTTTTACGAAAGTTAAATAAAATAAACGATTAAATAATATTTTTTTATAATTTTATATTTTAAAATTAAAGTTCTTTATTATATTTAAATTATTAAACACATTAAATAAAAAGTGTTAAAATTCTCTTTTATCATAATATGTTTTAACAAGTCAGGGTTTATGAATTAAATTCATGATACTTAAAAACAAACGAAGGCGAAACGGATTTAAGACTTAACGCCGATCAAACTTTTTTTTTTTTTTTTTTTTTTTTTCTCTTCGAACTGAAATTTTAAACTCATTAATGCAGTTAAATTATAAATACATTAAAACTGTGAATGCATTAAATTTATAAATTTTATTCAAAATGCAAAAAATTGTTTTTTTGTTTTAATTTTAAAACTTTTTTTTGGATTTTTTTTTAGAATTTTTTTAAAATTAGATTTTTTTTTTTTCGAATCAAAAGTCTAAATTTAACTTTTTATTAAATCTATGAATTTTATGCAATTTGAAATCAATTTCAGTTTTTTTTAATTTTAGACTTTCTTTTTTTGATTTTTTTCTTTTTTTTGATTTTGATTTTTTTTTTTGATTTTTTTCTTTTTTTAAATTTTTTTAAATTTTTTTTTTTTTTTTTTAGATTCGAATTTTACGTTTTACGATTTACGATTATTAAGCGAGAATTTTACGTCTTTTATTGATTTTATCGTTACATTATTTAAGATTTACGAATTTTATGTAAGATTGCGCTTATTTAAAATTATATAAAAAATGTATTTAATTTTTTATGATCGATTATCGCAACTTTTGAAGATTTATATTATATTTTTATATAATTATTATTATAAAATAAACTTATACAATTTCAACGATATAATAATTTCATAAATATGACAAAAAATGATAGTGTGATTTAAAAAAGAAAATAATTCGTTGAATAAGCGTATAGATTTTTCGAAAGCCGCTCTGCCGTTTCGAATAATAACATATTTAAATTAAATATATATCGATATATATATATTCGAATTTCATGATTTTTATATCATTGAAAAGCTTAAAACATGCTTTATATTATGCGAAGTTTTAAAGAAATTATATTTTTAAGAAAATATGAGATAAAGAATATAAAAATGAGCGCAGAGATTTTTCGAAAATCGCTTTATCGTTTCGAATAATGACATATTTGAATTAAATATATATCGATATATATACATTCAAATTTCATAATTTTTATGTTATTGAAAAGCGCATATCAAGTTGTATAATTTTTGAAATTATGAAGAAATTATATTCTTAAAAGGGTAAAAGGCAAAAGATGTAAGATTTGTATATACAATTTTTTGATAAGGGCGCTCGGAAGGCCTAAAGACGCTATTTTGACGCCTTATCAAAAAGCGTAATTTATTCGAATTTATGATTGATTGCATATATAAATTCAAGGTTTTTTAACTTAATTTTACATTATTTCTTTATATATATTAATATTACGTTTTTTAAAATATTTAAATCTCTTTTTCTTTTTTCTATTTTTTTCTTTATTATTATATTTTTTATATAATCTTTATTGCAAAAAAATAAAAATAAAAATAATGTTTAATTGAATTAAGTTACGTCGTATTTTAATTATATTAAAATATCTCTTTTATAAAATTAATCTCACGAATTTATAATATGTTTATATTAATAAATAATTATTACATTAAATATAAGCAAATCTTGAAAGGTTTTTGCGTATATTGAATTAATTTCGCTTTTAAAAAGACGATTTTCGAAAGATTATTATTTGCTATTACACGATTGTAATCGAAAAAAACGATATTTTAAATAATGTTAAATAATGTTAAATAAATAACTAATTAAGCAAATAATATAATTTGTGATTATTAAAAAAAAATCTTGTAACGAAAAATTCATTAATAAAATTTTCAATTTTTAAAAAAGAATTTAAAAAATAAATAGTTTTATTAAGATTATAAAAATTAATTTATAACGAAAGAAAAACAAGTTTATAAAAGTCTTTAATTTTTTTATTTTCATTAATAACGTCGACCTTTTATGAGACGATTGAGTTTTTAAAATAAAGTAAAAAAAACTATCGAATAAGAATTATTAACTAAATAACATTTTTTAAATCATTTATGTTATTTCACGATTCGATAAAAAAGTAATAGATTATATTTTGATAAAACGAGTACGAAATACAAAAAATTTATACACGTTTTACATTTAAATCATAAATTAATTAATTGAAATTTACGAAAATATCGATCGAAAAATTAATATTAAATGTAAGTATCGAGTATCTATTTAAAATGTATAATTATTTATGAAAATTTATCTAAATTATATTCGTTTTAATAAAGCTTTTGATTTCGACGATGTTATTTTTTTAAAAGAATTTTTTGATAAGTTAATTAAGCGATTAAAGAAGTTATATAATATTCGTAAAAATTTTATTATATTAAAAGATATAAAAGAGTATTTATTTAAATTGAATAATAATTAGTAAATAAATTATCATTTTCGAATACTTAAAATAACGATTATTCGATTTATTATAAATTTAATAAAAAGTCGTTTGTGAAATTAACTATAAATCGATAATTCGAGCTATTTTAAATATCGAAGTCAATTTTATTTAAATTGTTCAATTCAAGTAAAAAATAAATTTAAAGAAATTTATATATTATATTTATAATGAAATCGATTATTATCGAAAAAATTATATCGTTTTAAATTAAACGAATGTTAAAAAATAGATATTAAAGAAAGCACGATTACATTTTTTAAATATTAACGAAAAATGGAAAATTAGTAATGTTAAAATAAATTATATCGATAATAATTCTTTTTTCGATTTGAATTTTTTTTTTCTTTATCAAAATCACGATAAAAGATAATAATAAATTATGTGTTTTATAAATATTTTAAACGATTTACTAACACGTCGATTCTTTTAAGTAATTATTATATTATTATTATAAAATAAATAAATATTATTTACGAATTCTTTTATAAATTGTAAATGCATAAAAATTTATATCGTTATTTATAATTTTTTTTTCTCGAAATATATAAACGTTTATAAATCGAGTTTTATTTTTTATTAAATTGAAATTTTTACGAGAATACGATAAATAGTTAATTAAATAACTTATTATTTATTATTTGTGTTAGAAATTATACATTAAATTAAAATAGCATTTATATATAATTTAAATGAAATATTAACTATGCTATATTATTAATATATATTAATATCAAAAAGTATATAAACGTCAAAATTCGACGTTAATGCGTTATCGACGTTAAGTGCGTTAAGTTACGCTAAGCTCAATCGGGCTACGTATCGAAAGATCGTATTAAAAAAATAAATAAATAAAAAGATAAGCTAAAATTATAACATTATTTTCTTTCTTAAATTTATTATATTTTTATCATAAAATAAAAGATAATAATTGCTTTATTTTGAAACTTTATTAATATTATATAAATTAGCAATGTTTTATATAAAATTAAAATTATCTTTTCAATTATGAAAATTTAATTTTTTTAAACGAGTATACGAAAATTATTCATTAATATAATAATTAACGATTTTCATTTTTTAAATGTTATGAAAAACGAATATGATTTTAACTTATTCAAATTTAAATAATGAAAGTTCGTTATCAAATTTGAGCAATTAATTATATAAATGTATAAATATCATTTAAGATCGTTAATATATTTAATTTATTTGAATTTATATATAAAACATTTTTTTTTTCGTGATAAGATTTTTTCTTCGCTCATCAATATCGACGAAATGATTCATTTTTTTCTCGTTAATGTTTATAAAAAAAAAACGATTTTATTTGATTTGATAATGAACTATTATTATTTAAATATAATAATTATAAATGAAAGATAAAAAAGATGTTTATTTCTTTTAATAAATTTAATTCGTATATCATATTATTAATAATTTTCGTTATTTTATAAAGATTTATATTTTTATAATTTAACGATTTGTTCGATCGATTTGTTTTGATGTTTTTAATATTTAACATTATTATATTTCTTTTCTTGAATTGAGATGTTGATAATCGATAACGATTCACTTATTTTAACATTAATGTTTACGATTATTTAAATTCTTTTTTAAAAAATAATCGTAAATTTTTCATTTTTTCGATAAACTTATTAATGACAATTATTTCTCTTTTAAATCTTTGAATGAAATTAATTTTTTATAACGTTAATAATTCAAGATCGTTTTTTAATATATATTTTTTAATAATTAAAAATAAAGAAAGTTTAATAAAAACATTTTTATTAAAATTAATCTCGAACTCAGTAATTAATAAAAAGTCGATTTAATTATCTTAATTATAATTAACGTAAATATAAAAATATTATTTTAAGACTGCATTAACGTTTTTTGTTTAATTATTTGTTTTAAAATAAAACGTTGAAAACAATTTTGATTTAATGTTAATACGTTAATAAAGTCTTTTTTAAAAATAAGCGATGAATTAAATCTCACGATTCGATATAATAATAATCGAATAATTTTTTTTTCGTTAAATTTATTCGATGAAAGTTTATATTATTGCTTCGACTTTTAAAAAGTTAAAAAAAACAAATTTCTTTTTCTTAAATAATTTGTTCACGATAATTATTATGTGTTCAAATTTGCGATTAAATTTGAAATAAATAATAATAAAATGATGAAATTTATAAAGATGTTTTATTAATATCGATTTAAAATAAAAAGTAATTTAAAAAGACTTTATTTGTCTTCTTTATAAGCTTTCGATTTTTTATATATATAATAGCTTTTTTTATATCGAATTATCGTATCGATTATTTTTAATTAATAATAATAACAATTTATTTTATCATAAATCGATAATTTTGTTATATATTCGCTTGATGAAAACTCGTGAATATGCTTAATAATTTTAATCTTGAATTTAAAATAATTTAAAACGTATAATCGAGAATTAATATAAAGTATTTGATTATAAATTTCGCAATCGCTTAATTTTAATCTTATTTTCTTTTTTATTAAATTATAAAAAAATTTAAATTAATTAACGATTTTTATCGTTATAATACGTTATATAATATTATTTTTCTCATATTCTTTCTTTATCGTAATTAATAAATTAAATGTTATAATAAAAGTTATTAATTTTTTTAAAAATTCTTTAACAAATTTCGAGACATTAAATAACGATTCTTTTAATAACTTTTTATTGTCGATATTTATTTCATAAAAATCATATATCATTAATGCAAATTTCGAAATTAAGATTTTTTATTCGTTTAATAATATGAGAATAAGATTTATTATTCGTTTAACACTTTCGTTTAAATTTTCTCGCTTCATTATTATTTAATGTTAATATTTACGACGATCGTTATTATCGTTTTTTAATAAATCGTTTATTTTTCGAATAAAATTATCGAATTTCGTTTTTTAC
This sequence comes from Alectoria sarmentosa, assembly GCA_009733775.1. NCBI lineage: Eukaryota > Fungi > Ascomycota > Lecanoromycetes > Lecanorales > Parmeliaceae > Alectoria > Alectoria sarmentosa. The sequence continues at coordinate 30,773 of WOGZ01000335.1, forward strand.
GTGCTCGATTTATATAATATCTTGAAATTAAATTTAAAGAAAAATTCAGCTTATTTAATTTGACGACGATTTGATTATTTAATAATTATAAAATATTTTAAATTTTTATAATTAATAAAAACCTTAATTGAATCTTTTATTAAAATGTTAATTAATTTCTAACGTTAATTTTCAAAGACTCATATAATTATTAATAATTTTTTATCGCAAATTTCGTAATTGCATTTTTGAGAAAACATTTTCTTTAAAAAAAAGACAATCGAGTGTAACTTTTCATTCTTTTCTCTTTTAAAAAAAACAATAATTATTACGTAATTAAATGCATTAATTTTAAATCAAATCTTTTTGTCGAAATCGAAATGTGTTAAAATTAATGCGCTGATAAACGCTTTTTTAAGATCGTCGAATGCGCGTTATTTAAAATTATATATTATTCAAAAAAAGATAAAAGACTTTTAATCTTTTTTCGTTAAATTCGATAAAGACGCGATTATTTTGAAATATTTATATATAAACTTTTTATAAAAGTTGATAAATTTCAAAAAAGCTTATATATTTTTAACGCATTTAAACGTTTTTTAATTAATAATAATTTTTATTCTCTTTAAATTTATCTTCAATTTTTTTATAATAATAATTAATTTCAAATATTTCACTTTATTAATATAAAATTAAAATTTATTAATATCGAAATACAAGCTTATTTATTTAAACTTTTCAAAAATCTTTTTTATATACTTAACGTATTCTTTCTTATTATTATTATATATTAAAATGTCATTTAAATATATTAAGTAAAAATCGTTTAAATATTCTCGCAAAATTTTATTAATAAATATTTAAAATGTGTACAATGTATTATAAAGTTTAAACGACATTATTATATATTCGAATAAATTATATCGTGTAAGAAAAATAATCTTCTCTTTATCTCTTTTCTTTATACGAATTTCATTGAAAATTATAATGATGTCGAATTTATTAAAAATCTTTGCTGCGCATAACTTAATTAAGGTTTTTTTTATCAACGAAAACGCGTTACGATTTTTAATGATCAAAGAATTAAAAGTTCGATAATCGATGCAAATACGAAATTCTTCATTTAATTTCTTAACGATAAATATCGATGTTATATAAAAAAATGTGCTCGATTTAATATATTCTTTATTAAATATTTCATTCACGTAATTTTTAATTATCGTTACTTATTTTCGTGATATATTATAAACTCTTTTAATTAAAAAAATTATCTTTTTTTATAATTTAATAATGTGATTAATTGATTTTTGCGAAAATAATTTATTCGTTTTTATCGAATTTTAAACATCGATTTATAAATAATATATTATAAGAATTTTTCGTTTGAATTTCTCTTTGAAGATAAGCATTTTTTTCATTTTTAAATTTTCGAAATTAATGATAATTATATCAATTGTTAATTTAAAATTATTATTAATAATTCGTTTTTCGAGACGTTTGAAATCTTTCGATTATATAACGATAAGTTAATTTTTTTTTTTTTTTGTCATTTTCATAAAAACGTAAGTAAACATTTTCGCGATGTTTTTTAATTAAGATGTTGCAAAAAATCGATGCTTTTCAACATTATTATTATATATTATAATTAATTTATAATGTTATAAATAACTCGATATATAATAATTTAAATTGAAAATATATAATCTTTTTTTAAAAGATATTTGAAAATCGTGTAATTTTAATTATAATATATTAAATATAATATTAAACTTAATTAAGAATATAATTAAATAAAATAATTTTTTAAGATGTTTTTCGAAGGTTAAAATAGTTCGAATTATATAAATAATTTTTTTTTTATGATTTTATTAGTCAATCGCAATTTAAGAGATTTCGTTAAAATTATTAATGATAATTTATAATATTTCGCAAATTTCGTGTTTATGAAATTCTTTGTTAATGTTTTTATATTCGTTAAATATTAAAATTTCGTTATTTCTTATTCATTGAAAATTTTGATTTCAAAATTCAAATTCCTTTTTTTTTATAATTTAGCGTTATATGAAAATAAAATTACGATAATTAATTCAACATTTAATTTTTTGATTTTTTTGATTCTTATACGCATTTATTTTAATGTTTCTTTAACGAAGATTTCGTTAAAAAGAGTTAATTTTTCGATTATTATTATTTATAAATTAAAAACGCATTTGCTTTAATTTTCAATTTTATTTTTATTAATATAATAATAATTTATTTTTTATATAATTATGATTTATTTTTATATAAAACGTTAATTTCATTTAATAAATGTTTAAATTATAAGCATTTAAAACATCGATTTTTCTTTTTAAGTTTATTCGCGATATGTTAAAAATATCGATATCGTTTATTTTTTTCGATAATAATATTATTATTAAAATAGTTTCTTCGTTTGTTATTACTTTCGTTATATTTTATTTTAATGTTAAAAGATTTAATTTCTTCAATTTTTTTCGTTTTTACGCCTCGAATGTTTTTGAATAATTATTCATCAATAAATCTTATATTTAAATTAATTTGTTAATGTTAAAATTAATATAAAGTTATATTATATGAGTGTATTAAATAAGATAACTAAGTGAAAAGAAAATATGTACATAAAAAAAACATTTATATAAAAACAAATGTTTTTATTAAGTCACGTTAAACTTAATCGAATAATGTTAAAAAAATGTAATATCAAAGAGAAATTAATTTTATTAAGAATATAAAATACGCTTATAATATTATTTTTTTCTTTTAAAAAGCGATATTTTAACGCTGTGAAGATCGAAGAAATGTGTTTATAACTTATTTTATATCTTCGAAATATCTAATTAATAATTATTTTCAATTGAAAAAAGTTGACGATAATAACGATAATAATATATCGTAAGAAATTCGTTTATAACATCGTCGATATTATAATATTTTATCGTTTTAAACGTTTAAAAATAACGTGATTTAATAAAAAATTAACGTTATAATCGTCGTCGAAGCATTTAAATATTTAATGTTATTTAATATTTTATATTTTAAACGAAGAAAAAATCGCAGAAATTAAGCGATATAATTAAATTAAATCTCTCGAATCGAATCAAGCCGCAAACGTTAAACTTTATTTAAAATTTATATATATTTCGATAATGTTTTAAGTAATTTTTCTTTATAAGTTATTATATATATAATATCGAATAAAATTAATAATAGCGATAATGAGATTTTAAAACGACGTTAAGAGGTTTCGAAAAATGTTTATAATGTGAATAATGAGAGTCGCGTGTTCATTTGAGTCTTAAATTAACACGTCGTCATCGTTAATATCGATCGATTTTGTTATTTGAAAAAATGACGTGAAGACGCATATATAATAGTCGAAAGTTATATATAATCATTATCGCTTATTATAATAACGATAATTATAAAGAAAAAAGAAAAAAGAAAAATAAATAAATAATGAGATCTTTTTATAAATCAGTTATTAACTCAATCGAATAATGTTTAATCTTTTTATTTTAACTTATTTGAATATCTTTTATAAAAGTCTTTTATTACGTTTTTTGCATTATCGAATTCATTTTTATTAATATTATATTAATTGAAATTTTTATCGACGTTTTTTCATTTAACTTTATATTTAAAACGATTTTATAATCTTTTTGAATTTAATATATCTTTAATTATTCATTTCTTTTTATCTTTGACGATGATAATTTTAAAAAAAGAGTTTTTTTGATTAAATAATAAATTAATAACAACGAGATTTAAGAGTTTAAAATGAAAAACGTTATAAATTCTCATAATCTTAAATAATTTCAATTTATAAAAAAAATCGATAATGAATATAACTTTAAATGAACTAAACATTTTATCGTTTAATTTCTTAAATGATTTATTAATAACGATGTTTTTATTGTTAAAAAAGACGAGATCGTCTTTTTTAAACGTTATATCTTTTTTATAACGATTAATTTGTTCGATTATCGCAAATTGTG
>WOGZ01000336.1:0-34579 GCA_009733775.1 Alectoria sarmentosa
TATTAATATATATTTAAAATATAATCGAAATATTAATTAATTTAAAAGATATAATCAAATATTCGAAATGATTATAATGAATTTAAAACGCAATTTTTCATTTATCGTCTTCTTTAATTCGAATTTTATAATAAACATTTTTTAAATTTAATTTTATAAAAATCTTAACGTCGTATAAACGATTTAATGTTTTTATAATTAAAAATAACGAATATCGATTTTTAATAATTATCGCATTTAACTCTTTAAAATTTATATATAAACGTAATTCGTCGTCTTTTTTAAATATAAATAAGATTAACGCTTTTGTGAAGAAAATCGAATGTCGAATTCAATTTTTATAAAAAACACTTTTTAAATATCGTTGCAATTTTGATAATTTTATGTACGATAAATTATATAAAAGTTTATATAACGACTTTTTATTATTTTCAATTTCAATAATATAATTTTTTTGTTTAAATATAAATAAAACTTTAATTTTTTTTTTGAAAAAAACGTTTTTATATTTTAGCAGTTTCTTTGAAATTTTTAAATCAAACACGTTTTTCTTTTCGTTTCGCGTCGTCGCAACGCATACGATTGCGAACACATTAAACTTTTTATCGATATTCGTAACGAATTAATTAGATTCCTTAATTTGAATCTTTTTAAAATTGATTTTAAATCTTTATTAAGTCGTTTTAAAATTAAATAATATATGCAATTAATTCAAAACAAACATATTTAAAACGACGTTAAAATCTTTTTGATCGATGACATAAAACAATGTCTTATATTATTTATCTTAATTTCAATTGTTAATTAATTAATAATTCAATATATAAACGTTATAATAATATATATTTTAATTATTTAACGTTTTCGATATTAATAAAATAACGTTATTATAAAATTATAAGTTTTATTAAATTGTAAATGTTTATAATATTAAATTAATATAAATTTCAAAATCAAATAAAATAATAAATTGTTTCGATTTATTTTAAATCGTAATTTATTTTTTTATAATGATAAAAGAAATAATTTTTATTTTTCGTTTTTTCGATCTCGCTTTTAAAGCGATTATGAAATCGAATCGTTTTTTATTATAATAATAACGATATAAATAATCGATTTATTTTTATTTAAATAATTAAATTTGATATGATCTTTTTTATCATAATGAAAACAAATAAGATTTTTATATTCGATTTCGAATTCGCTTTTTCGTTTATCTTCGTTATTTTTATAAATGTATAAAACTTTAACATTATCGTCACGATTAAATTTATTAAGTTTCGAAATTCGAAAATTCAAAAACGAAACTTTTACATTTTTGTTTTTGAAAAATTTGAAATTCGAATCATAATCGCTTTTTTCGCGCACGCGTTTAAAAATTCATTTATGTATAATAATTATAATAAGAATTTTCTTACGTTATTTAAACATATTATTTTTATTCAAAATTCGATTCTTTAATATAAATTGAACTTTCGCAAAAAAAAAGTTAATTTTATATTTCTTTATTAAAAATAATAAATGAATTTTCAACTTTTTCAAATATGTTTTAAAAATTATAACCTTTTGATTAAACTTTTATTTAATTTTTTTTCATTTTTTATAAACGAATAAATGATAATTAATCGAATTAATAATAAAATTAAATAAATAAAAATTTAAATTTTTATACGTTATATTAATAAAATTCTTTTTTTCGTATTCGATATATTATTAATTATTAATATCACTTTTTAAAGATTTTATATAATAAATAATCTTTAAAACGTCGATAATAAAATATTCAAAAACTTTGATGAAAATAATTTCCGCATCGCGGAATTAACGCATATATTTTCTTTTATTTTTATTTTAATAAAGTTTCAATTTTTTAAAACGAATAATTTTGATTTTAAAAATAAATATTTTCGTTAAAGGCGAGATCGTGAACGCAATAATTAATATTTCGATTTTAAATGAAATTATAAGCGTAATAATTAACGCTTTTTTAATGATATTTTACGAATTCTCATTATAAAACTTATTATTGCGAATTTTCAACGTAAAAAGTTCGCGTTTTTATTAAAAACGACGATTTTCCTTTTTAACACGTTTAAAACGTTTTTTCAAATTAATTTCTTTTTTAAAAATAAACCTTTAAAACTCGTTAACGCTATTTAAGCGCTTATTTTAATTATTTTCGATTTTAAATATTTAAGCTTTAAATAAAATCGACATCGCAACGACATTAAATCTTTTTCTTTGAAAGATTTAAAAGATTAAAATTATAAAACGTATTATTTACGTCGTTAAATAAACGCAAATAAATAAATATATATAAAAAATATAATATTATTATTGAATTCAATAATTAAATTATGTGATAAAATTAATCTTTAAAAATCAAAAGAAAATTTCGGGATATATTAAATAAATATATGTTTATTAAGCACTCTCATTAACGAGATAATCGCGAAATCAATTCAATTGAATTTAAATCTTGCAGCTCTTATAAAAACTCATAAAAGATAACGTTACAATAACGTATATTCTATATGAGGCGCATGCGATCATTTAATCTAACAAAAAATAATATATAATAATTGACGTATCATGTTATTAAGGGAGATTCTCGAATATAATTAAAATATAACGTAATTTAATTTTATTTAAGAGACTTTATATATAATTTTTTTTTTCATTTTAATAAAAATTATTAATAAAAAAGAAAATAAAAGAGAAGAAAAAGAAAAGAGATTTAAATATTTCGAAAAATATAATATTAAGAAATATTGTGACAAAAAAGAGTTTTAACACTTCTCATTTGATGTGTTTAATAATTTTTATATAATAAAGAAATTTAATTTAACATATAAAAGACAATAAAAGATGTTATTTAATCGTTTATTCATTTATTAAATTTTCGTGAAAATAATATATTAATTAAATAACGTTTTTTTAATTTCGTTATTTATATAAAGAATATTTATTATATCGTCGTTAATTTCGTGCGAGAAAACTTAATAATGCGAAGTGAAAAAGAAAAACTTTAAAAGATTATAAAATCGTGATTTCTTGTTCGATGATAATGTCGTGAAAGATTTAAATATTTTTAATAATGATTTTTCGAACGATATAATCGATGTTGTCTTAATTTGAATTATATAAAATAATATATAATTATTTCTTTCGATTCGTTAATTAAACGAATATTTTAATATTTTTTAATATTCGTTATTATTAACGAAACGAATCGCTATTTCGATACGAATTATTCGAATTTTAATTATTGTAAATGACCTAACTTAAGAATATAATATTTTAATAATTTTTATATTTTAATAAAGTCTTTATCAACACGATTTTTTAAATTCGATAATTAATATAAATGAAATAAATGAGGTGATTTAATTATAATATTAAAATTAATATAAAGTTATATTATATAAGTGTGTTAAATAAGACAATTAAGTAAAAAGAAAATATGTATATAAAAAGAAGACATTTATATAAAAATAAATGTCTTTATTAAATCACGTTAAATTTATCGAATAATGTTAACGAAATGTGATGTTAAAGAAAAATTAGCTTTATTAAAAATGTAAAATACGCTTATAACATAATTATATAAATCATCGTTATTGTTAAATATATTATTTATATCGTTTTTTAAAGAAACTTAAATCTCGTTTTCATTATTTAATTAATTAAAAGTAACGTTTATTTAAAAAATATTATAATGTAATAAAAACGTATAATAAATTAATAATTGAATTCTCTTGCAAACTTTATAAAATTTGACGTTTATAAATCATTTAAACAATTATTTTAAGAATTATATATTCGATATTAAATAAATGAGTGATATTTAATATATATAATATTATAAATTATATTATAAAGCTTACTTGATCGTTTTTTCTTAAAAATATAAATTAAATATAAATAATTAAAGAGTTTTTCGTGATTTAAGTTCGATTGTTTATTGAATTATAATTTATATAATAATTTATTTTTTATATTATCGAAAAAGAGTTTATTTTTTAAATAATTTACGTATTTTGCCGCTTTAAATCAAAATTTTATTAATAAATTTTATTAATTAAGCATAATTTTCATTAATTTAATTAATATATAATTAAATCGTTTCATTATATCGTTTTAATAAAACGTGTAAATAAACGTAAATTTTATAATAATATCTCGTTTTTTAAATCGTTTTTCGATTATTTAATATTTTTTAGCATTGTTTATTCGAATTATTAATACATTTTTCTTTTTTTCTTTATTAATAACGATCACATTTTTAAAAATAAACGTTTTAATTTATATTTTAAATGTGATAAACTTTATAATCGATCGATCGATAATTGAATTAAAAAAAATACGAATTATTTGTTTTTTTTTAAATATATTTGATATTGTATAAAGGTTTTAAAAGTTTGTATATAATCGTATTTCGAGCATTGTTTTCTTTAATCTCGAATTATTATTAATACGTTTTATTATTTTAATAACATTGTATATATTTTATTGAAAAAATATTCGATATTATTATTTCTTTTACTCTTTTAACGTAAAAATGTAAAGTTTATAAGCGATATATTTTATTATAATTCAGTCGTTAATGCATTTATCGAAATGCGTTAATTTATACGTTAATCGATATAAATAATTTTAGTTCTTTGAAAACGAATACGAAGTTTAAAATTAAGTTTATTAATTAACTTAGCTTATTTCGTATATAATCTTCCTTATATTATAATAATTTTTATAATTAATTAAATAATTTTCACAATTAAGTTTTTAAATTTTTTTTCACAATTTTTTTTATTTAATATTAAAATAAATAGCAAGTTATTTTTTATATTAAAAATATATAAAACGTTCGTTAACGTTTATATATATATATTTATAAAAACATTAATTACGTCTTTATTTATCGTCGATAATTCGTTTTTATTTTCAAATTCGATCGTTTTATTATAATGTCAGGGAACGGAATAATGCTGAATGCTTTGTATTCCGATATGCACGGAATAATAACTATGAAAAGATTTACATGCTGTGAAGACGGAATGTGTAGGCAATGCCAAGCCGCGCTAGGCCCAATCGGGCCGCGTACTGGGAAGGCAGAATGGAACCATGACATATAATCGAATAATTTTATAAACAGATTTTTATAAAACGTTATATAATGTGTTATTTTTAAATTAATAAATTATTCTCGATTTTTTATTAATTTACAAAAATCTATTATAATATTAATAAAAAATTTAATTATCGTTTTATTATTAATTGAACGTGTTAACATTTTTTTATTAAATAAATATAATCGATTTTAAATTATTTATATCTCATTTTTTTCATTATTATAAAACGCATTATTAACGTTTTTATCGTAATTTTTTTAATCGTTTACATTTATAACACGATTAATCTATTCACGTTTTTTTAAATAATTTCGAACTTTTTAAACGATTTTTTAATTTACGTGTTCGTTCAAAGTTTTTTAAATTATTATTTTTATTATTTATATTATTATTTTTAAGTTTACGTTTTTTAAGATAATTGCGATTAATGTAATTTATTTTATTTATATTTTTTTCAAACTTGTTAAATTTCTTATTTATTTAATTATAATAATATTTGTATTTATTTTAAATTATTATATTTATATTTTTAATTTATTTATCTTATTTAACATTTCTTAAATATTTGATTGTGATTTTCGTAATAAAATTATTATTTATTTTTAATATATATTTAATTATATTATATTTTTTTTGTAAATATTTATAATTATAATAATTATAAATAAGTCGTTTAATATATTAAATAAATCGAGATTATATATTTCGTTTCGCAATTTTCGTAAGTTGAAAACTATTTAATTAATTGTTTAATTTAATAATTTAAAATAGTTATTAAATTGTAATAATATAATTAATAAACGTTTTTTTAAATTAAAATTTATTATAACATTTTTTATATATTTATAACGCTTTTTTTATAAACGTTATAATGTTTTTAATTTTTTAATATATCGTTAACGATTAATAATATTATTTATTTATTTAAATAAATTTATTTTTTGATTATATAACATCGTGTGTTAATTTTATAAATTCGTTTATTATTATATAAAATAATTTACGTTTTTCGAAAAATCGTTTATAATCTTATATTTATATATAACAATTTAAATTTTTTAATACGCTTAATTTAATATATAACTTTATTATTATTTTATATAACATTTTTTATTCAAGATTTATTCGCAATAAATCGTCGATTTTTAAATTCTCGATCGATATTTCGTAATAATTTTTTAATATTTAATATTTTTTTTTCATTTTTTTTTTTCGTTTGCGTAATAAATTTGCAATTGATATCGTTGTTTATTTAATAAATTTTCAATATCTTTTCTCATTTATATTTTCTTTTAAATCAAATTTTTCAAGCGTTTATTTTTTTATATTAATGTTTTTAAATAATTGTTATGCGATTCTCTCGGGCGATTGTTTTTTATATTTTATAATTTGAGAATCAGACGTTCGATTTTTTTTTCGACGATTGAGGGTGTTAATAAAAGAAAGATATTATTATTAAGCATAATAATTAATAATTATGCGTAACGAAAATCGTAGTATTCGATTAATGATTAATCGAGTTTATAATTTATTAATAATATAATTCAATTAACTAAGAAATTATGTTAAATTAAATTAAGATTAAGGTTATTAATCACGTGCGTATGCAATAAGTGATATATAATTAATTAATTTATATAGCATAAAAAGAAATTTATTTATGTGCGAGAAAGCGCAATATATATTTGCTCGCACAACAGAGAATTTCTTCGAATCTCATATTAACTCGTATGGCGCATAGGGAAGTTTTCATATTTGTGGGTAACCCAAACTTTCGCATACTCACATTCCAGCTTAAAGTAGGTTAATTACTCCGTACTAGTGCTAAGCCATTAAATTTCCAACAACATGAAGAACAAACGAAGTCAGGGCTTCGACACCCAGGACCCAATTCCGCCTTTCATGTCGTCGCCATGACGACCGAGGCCCCAGACGTACATATGGTAGATAAAGCCGCGGAGAAAGCGAGATGTCGATACCAGAGAGAGAACACGATGTTTGAGAACCTCAGTCTCTACACAGACGCCAGCAGCGAGATTGGCGTAGCGGCAGCCTATCCATTTACACAGCGGACCTGATCCATCTACATAGAATCAGGCATAGTCTTAACTATATGTACAGCTAAGCTGCAGGGGATCAGCCTAGCACTACAGATAATATGAGAGTACGCGGCACGAAGCGGTAGACGGCGAAGCATCGCCATCTAATGACTACTTAGGCCACTATCTAGTGTATAGCTAAGACGGAAGGAAGATCGAGAGCCTCCTTAAGGAGATCGCAGGACAAGTCCAGGAGTTCCCAAGTATGGGACGGCCCGTAACTTTCCAATAAATTCCAGCCTATGCAGGTATTCTAGAAAACGAGGACGCAGAATTAGGTGCTAAGGAGGCAACTAGGTAGAGAGAGGATGGCGGCAGACGCCCGCTGGCTGACATCCCGCCGCGACTCCACCTACTTAGATTGATTACTAAAATATAGTGCAAGATATAGAGTGAACGGGCGTAGAGAGCCAAATAGCGAACGGAGACTGGGTCGAGCAACATATGTTGTTAGAACAGATTACGCAGCGGAATAACTAATATCCGAGTAGTACGAATAATAATAGATTATGACTATCATGAAGAATATGAAGAAGGAAATCATGCAGGCGAGCATGAACCAGCTAAATACACGAGAATAAACCCTATGCTTTCATCAGATTCCTAAAAGTTTCATATCAAATGTCGATCACCCGAAAGGTACCTCCCTTGAATCATCTGCCGAATTCATATATTTTATTCGTAACTACATTAATAATATTTTATAGGCGAATCAAGCGAGGCAATTATCATCCTTATAACATTTTTTTTTTTATTATTTCTTTTGATTTTGACAATCAAAAACGAAACGTTTTCATTTTATTATATGACTTCACAAATCACATCAAAAAATCCCTCTCTCATAAACATTCTTTTTATTTAAAAATCACAAATTTATTTAATTTAAAGCATTGTTATTATAATAAATTTATTTTTTAATTTTAACTTTTTTTAATCATCTGACTTAAAGTATAAAACATTTTTTTGATTAATATAATCGTATAAATCAATTTAAGAGTTTATTTTCTTATAAAGATTTTCTTTATTTAAGAATTCTCATATCTTAATTATTCACACATTCAATAAGTTTTTCGCTTACACATTTAATAAATCTTTCATATTATTTATATATCGTAAAATTTCGTATATTATTTATATGTTTATAAAATTTCCGTATATTTATATACTCGTAAAATTTTCGTATATATTTAACTTTTAGTCTTTATAAATTATTCGAACTTGTTTTTTCTAACGACGATTTTTTTAAAGATTATTATTACGATTATTTCGTAAATTATTTTAACTATTTTCTTCGAAGCTTTTATCGTTTTTATTTAAATTAATAAAACATTTATCAACGTAATATTCGAACTTTTCACATTTTCAACATTAAATATGCGATTTGTCTTTATGATTGATGTCGTTATTTCGATTTTTTTAATTTATCTCGTCACTTTAATAAATTTTTTCTTTAATAATTATAATAGCGATTCGAAACGTGTTTTATTCGACGTTTCGAAAACGCTTTATTATAAATGTCGAAATTAAATTATTCGATTGATTGAGAGTGTATTTAATTATAACGTATTTCGTTTTTTGATAAACGTTTATTATTACGATAATTGTATATATATTTAATAATAACGTTTAAAAAGTAATATTCTTAATATTTATTTGTAATTTCGTTAATATAGCGCACATTTAATCGATCGATTTATCGAATTTTTTAAAATATTTATAAAATTCTTATAGCAAAAACATAAAACGATTTTTATTATTATTAAAGACTCAATATGTATACAATAACTTATATTAATAGTATATAAAGAATATTATTTATGAAAAGTAATTACAAAGAACGACATTATGAAGAAAATGCGCACTCGTTAAAACGCTAAATCGAATCGAGACTAGCGCAAGCATGAAGGCATATCGAGCATATCGGGCATATCGAATATTAATGTAAATGTGACACAGACACATAAGAAAGACAAGAAGAAAGGAATTATAATAGTTATTTAAATTATAAACGCGTTTTAAAACGTTTCAAACTCCTTTCGATGACTTTATTTTTATGATATAAATTTGTTATAACGATTTTATATGATTGATTAATAACGTTATAATTTATTAATCGATCATTATTTAATTTTTCAATCTTTTATTGAACGTAGTCACATTATTTAATTTCGATAACTTCGATAAAATTTCGAATATAAAACTTTATAAACCTTTATTTTGAAAGAATCATTTATATATATTCGATTATGTTTAATAATTATGAAACTTTAACAAATCGAATCGAATATGCGGCGTCTTGAATATAAAGAAATTTGAATTGTTTAAATTGATCTGTAAAAGTACGTCACGGGCTCGTATCGCCGGCGCCGAGGCGGATGTCTCATGTCCTGTTGAATCCATTCTCGTATGTGTATGCATGAGGCAATGATGTAGTCGAATCGTGATTACTAACCGGGCTCATAACCTGTTATTAGAACAGATTACGCAACGAAATAACTAATATCCGAGTAGTACGAATAGTAATAGATTATGATTACCATGAAGAATATGAAGAAGGAAATCATGCAGGCGGGCATAAACCAATTAAATACACGAGGATAAGCCCCATGCTTCCACCAGATTCTTAGGAGTTCCATACCAAATGCCGGTCACCCGAGGGGTACCTCCCCCGGGCCATCTGCCGGACCCACATGCTCCACTCGTGGCTGCATTAGTAGTATTCCATAGGCGAATCAAGCGAGGCAATTACCATCCTCACAACAACATACACACGCCAACATTCACCAAGAAGGTACTCCAGCTCCACCAAAGATCCAGCAAACAGGACAGCCCGCTGCTAATGCAGCTACGAACAGAAAGTATGTGACTAGACACCTTTCTCTTTAGGCAACGAGTGCTAGGCTTCGCTGGCTCTAGCTACGATTGTAGAGAACGGAGACAGACTGTCGCCCACGTCTTCCGCTGCAGGACACACAAAGAGCCCCAGAACTGCGTCTTTGGCACCCAATTTAGACGACACAACCTCCGGACCATCCCAACCAAGCCACAGCTAGGCACTTAATCCATCCAGTTTATATAGCAAACGCAGATCCTTAGGTAAGTGGGGATCAGAGGTGCGCAGACGACGCCGAGCGCTGAGGGGACACTGTAGGTACAACGGACGCGACAGACGAGGGAGAGCCCCTGTACGAGCCCAGAATCACAGCGTTCAATCAATACAACCATTAGCTAAAAGAGCGTGCACAGCAAATGTAGATAATGGTCAAGGGAAAACGGCAAGCCTTCAGAGACAGATGATTCTCCATTATGGAAATGGAGTAGGACAGCGCAGGACAATGTTCGAATCGTGACGACTGTCTGTCAAGCCAACTGAACCGGCCATAGCTTCAAGCAAAACGCGACTGAAACCGGGTAACAATCAATCAGTCCGTCAAGTCGGGGGTTACATAGGGTCGGAGACTCTACACAGCCAATAAGAAGTCGTCATTATCATCATCACTCTCGCTCAACCTCAAGGTCGATTGATCTATTACATTGAAAAAGTTCCTTGCAATACGCCTTCATTTCCCACCCTTTTCCACTACCCTTGGATTTCCTCAATCACAACCGCGACGAGAACAGGTTACTTCTTCGGCAAAGCGCTGGTTCTTGGCCATTACGCGTACACACATCTTCTCTTCCGCTGCTCCATTACTGCGACTGATAATTGTTGTTCATTTTCGAGATCAGTTCTTTCAAGTGATTGAAATGCTTTCTCCGAACTTCTGGCCAGTTATACTCTTCCATGTATCGAGCGATATATTGAGGCAGCGACCCCTGAAAGGAAATCACAGCCTCCACAATATGACGTTCAATGGTTGTGCTTCCCATGTCTGAAAGAGCCCTGAATTGTTGGAGTGAATTCTGCTGATGTCGGGTGGCGTTCTCTGCTCGATATGGTAACATTTTTAATGCAAAGTTCCAGGGCAGCAAGTTGAAAGAATCCACCGGAACGGTTTGCGTCCATTCCCAGTCTATCACACCAACTATCGTACACTGTTCGTCGAGAAGTAGGTTCTGCCAATGCATGTCGGCATGCTGAAGGATGAAAGGCCCAGAGTCGAAACACTCTTTGCCAGCGTGCTCTGCGGCAAGGACGTGTAACGCTGCAGACTCTAGGCTGTCCTCGACATTGAAGTCTTCTCCTAATAAATGCCGGCGCGTTTCAAATTCATACACTCTCTTTGCGCGTTCTTTGTAGAATGTCCTCGACGATGTGAAAGGACCATAGAGACGTTCTTTGCGATCAATAATGGGTCCAATGGCTACACCTTTGTCCTCGCCAGTAGCAAAGCGAAGCTGTCCGATTTTGTCGAATGGTTGCTTCGAAAGCTGCCATGCGAAATTCGTCAACTGCGTATGTATTTTGATCAAGTCATCGTCCTTAATAGGTCGTTGTCCGCTGAAAGGAAATGGATAAGGCTTCCCGGCGATATACTCCATGAAGATATAGGGTGTGCCAAGTACGTTTGCGTATGTGAAATCGTATCCATAGACTTTAGGGACAGGGATATGCGTATTCTCCTTTACGAACTGCATAGTCGCGACCTCGCTTTCAAACAAAAGCATCTGGTTTGTGATGCGTGTTTTGTGATCCGTTACTGCGGTCTTACTGTACAGCGTGTTATGCAATCGAGCCATCCAGAGGGAATTGTTCGGCATCCGAAGTCGATATAGGACCTTGCGCTTACCAAACCAGAGTTCGTCCGTGTCGAGAACAGCCTCTTGGCTACGATCAAGCTGGTGGCCTAGTTGCATCTGCTGGTTGATCCAAGTCTCGGTAGCAAGATGGCATATAACCTCCTCAAGTCCCGATTCCCGGTTCTGAGCTGCAAAGACTTTGCCAATGAATCCAGGATCATCTTGGAAAGGACGCGGTTTGATCCAGTCGGTGTACTCCATTCCTTCTTCCTTGTTCATCTAGGATACGAAGTTTATGGACCAGAGGAGGTGTGACTACAACTAAGTAAAGTCTTACAAATCTTTCTCGCGTGTCCCAAATACATAAAGAAGTCTCTCTGACATCCAGATAAGCTTCAATATAGACTTGATTAAGCTCCTTCAGCTCATACCTTGGCTTTTCTATCTCCTTTCTGTACTCTGCGCGATAGAGTTACTGCAACATCGTTTGCCGTCAGGCTCCTTACGTGAATTATTTTTGTCGCTTCCACTCCCAACATGTCAGCTGATCATAAAGAAACAAAATCAATCGCAGTTTTCTTAGCCGCAAACATTGGAAACGACCCCAAATATGAAGAGCTTGCACAACATGTTGCTGCAATGTTCGCCAAGAATAGATGGACTTTGGTGTACGGTGGATCCGCACGAGGGCTAATGGGAATTCTCGGCCAAACCGCGTCAGCCTTGGGTGTCGATGTTCACGGGGTCAAGCCTCGCCCATTCCTCAAGTACGAAGAAACCGGCGAACTCCCAAAATTCGGTCATCACGAGCTGGTGGATGATCTATACTCTCAAAAGAGACGAATAGCGGAATTGAGCGATGCATTCATAATTTTGCCTGGGGGTTTTGGGACGCTTGAAGAATATACTGCCATCCGAATGTGGTCAAAACTCGGCGTCTGCCGCCGCCCTATCGTGCTTTTGAACTTCCAAAGCTTTTAAACTCCTTTGCTGGACTGGATCACTGAAGCAACAAAGTTGGGGTTCATATCAGAGAACAGTGCCGCCGTGGTATCGGTCGTCAACTCCATCGAAGAAATGAATGTCTCGCTTTTGAGGCCAAAACCTATGATTGATAATGATGACCAATTCGACTGGTCAGTTGTGGTTCCGGGACACATCAGCCTCTTACAATCTCAACTTGAGAAGTTACTCTTGAACACCGCAGATCAGGTTTCTCTTCAACATTCTCTGACAGTTCATTGGAGCACGTGGCATACATGGGATTACTACAATCGAATCGAACCCGGTGTCACGGAAGCGAATGACCATATCTGGAAAGACATCTCACCGTTTTCAACATGCGTTGGTATGACTTTTCTAGTGGCTAAAAACTTCCGTGCTGCTCTTAGAACCACCCCAGGCCTCGCTCAGTGCTCTCAAAAACTTAGGACGGTCGCCTGCCCAGCGTCAGCAGACTCGATTCAGCCTTATCACTGCCTCACTGGTGTCTTCATGGATCAGTATTGTGTCGTTATCGACCCTGTATTCTCGGCGAAGGCATTCAAAGTGCCATATAATGGGTCGTTCGAAACGTTACCATATATAACCACGTCTGGTCGTTTCCAACAACGATGCTTCCGCTATATTGCGAGACCAAGTGGCGAGATGTTGTTGACGATGGAGAAAATTGGTAGCATCGAAGCAGCGGTGCAATTTTCAGACATCGATCACAACACTGCTCTGCGACAGATCTCCATGCGAGCGGCTAGAGAAAGTAAACCTGGCTTTCAGGTTCCAAGCAAGAAAGTTCTTGTAGTACGATCTTTGATGAACGAAAAGCCGACCAAGATTGCATCAACTCCTTTGAATGCAGAGTTTGTTGTGGCGGCTTGTCGCGTTCAGATCGATTTCGCCCAACGAACTCTGACGACGCGAATACCTTCAACTGACTGGCTTTGCAAACCCGAAAATGAGCGATATCTTCTGCGGCTACAGCATTCACCAATGTATACACCAGTCAATGACGCGGTGCTGAATCTGGTTGTCGTTCTCAGTTCTCCACCGGATGATGAACTTATTTCGGATCAACTTCATTTGATGGGCGAGGTGGGAGAGCGGTTAGGACTCGCAAGAGGGGAATTTCTGCGGATTGCTGGCTCCTTGGACTATGTTCGGCGTCCGTAATTTTCTACAGAGTTGCTGATACCCATATCTGCTTGCACTTATTATGACTTGATTAAGAAGGGGTGCGACAGAGGCGTGGCTGTGCCAGTTCGCAATTGTTGCGAGAACAGATTGCGGAGCGGAATAACTAGTAGCCGAGTAGTAACATGTGCTGGGGGCGCGGGCTTCCCGGTAGTGGAAAGCTTGGAAGTCTCTACATTACAATACATAGTACTTGTTCTTTTTACGCTCGGGGGAGACCCCCGGAATCCCCCTTTCCCTCCGGGGGTTCTCCGAGAGCTCTCCAAGGGCTTCTGCCGAAGGGGCTGTCGAAGCAAACTCGAAGTCATGATATATGATAATGTGTGATGTATGAGATTACGAGTTTGCTTCGACAGCCCCTTCGGCAGAAACCTTCGAAAAGTCCTCGGAGAGTTCCGGATGGTAGAAGATTCAAAGAAAAAAGCCTGTCAAAGGCTCAGAGCATTTAAAAGGGTTTTAAAAAGTTTTGATTCACTTAATCAAACTTTATGAAAATAACATCATTCGAAAACGCGTATTCGAATTTATGACTTTATTTATTCATTTTCTTATTATATAATATATGATACGAAAGAAACAAGAAAAAATAAAATATAAAAAGTTAATATTCGAAATTAATTTTATAATATAATTTATTTAAAACATATTCGCGTTTAAATTAAAAATAAAGAAATAAAATGTATTTTAATTTCAAAATCGTAAAATTTAAAAACTTAGTTAATAAAACCTTGATTTAAGTATATAAATTCTTTTATATATAATTTTTAATTATAAAAAAAGTAAGTTTTTTAATTAATAATAATAAATTATAATTATAATTATAATTATAATAATAATCGTATTTAAATAACATAAAAAGAAAAATATAAAAGCGATAATAATTTAAGTTATATAAAATAAAAAAACCCCGAAATCGAACTTAAATTATTATCGAATTTTTATAAAAATCGTATCGAAAGTCGATTAATTAAAAAATATTATCTTTATAATTATTTATCGAATTTATATAATTTATATATAATTATAAAAGTACTTCGTATAAACACAATATAAGCGAGTTTATTATTTATCGAATAATTTAATTGTTTTTTTAATAAATCGTTTAAAATTATAATAAATAAATCGACTTTATTAATAATTCGATTTAAGATTATATATAATTAATTATAAGCGAAGATCTTCGATTATAAACATAAATCGATTTGTTATAAAAATTAATTTTATAATTTATTAATCGTTATATTAAAAGTTAAGTGAATTAAATATTAAATACGTTGAAAAAAAAAAAAAATTGTTCGAATCGGGCGAAGCAAGAGATATGCGTGATATATAATAACGTTTATCGTTATATTCGTTTTCAAGAATGCGATAATCGAGTATTTTAAATTTAATATGCTTAATTTATAAACGTATCTTATTATATAAATTTTATAATTGTTATAAATTTTTTAACAACATCATTATATAATTTTTTTTTAATTTTAAATGATGAAATAATAAAGAGATTGATTTAAAGGCGTTTATTAATTCGATAAATAAATAAAAATTATCTTCTTCGTCGATAACTTAATCACGATTAATATACATCGTTTTGATTTTAAAAAATTTATTAAGAATTTGATTATTGAATCGAATAACGTTTTTGTTAAAGATGCAAAAAATCGTTTTAAAAATATAAAAGTTAAATGCTCGATGTGAATTTAAATCGCGATAAATAACATTAATGAAATTCGTGATAATGTTATTTAATAATTAATATTTTTTTATTCTTTTATGTTTATTGAAATTTCATTATTTATATTTAAAAAATATTTGTAAATGTTTTTATATTAATATAATTTTATTTAATTGTATTTAAATTATAAAGTTTTATATTTTTCGTGAATTTAAGAATTTGAATGTGATTTTATAAATATGAGATTTTTAAAATAAATGTAATAATACGCCCTAATTTAACGCTTTTAATAATCGATAAAATTTGACGAAAATCGTTATAAAAAAATATAATTATATTATTAAACGATTTAAGATTTTTGCGAATGTTTTAAAGTATATAATTAATAATCTCGATATTATAACGATTTTGTATCGAAATTTCGTTTCAAAAAATTAATATTATTGCATATAATAATTCGATTAAATCGAATTCATTTATAATATCGTAAAAGAATTAAATAATAACATTTAAAGAGATTTTGAAATGAAAATAAGCGATATAATCTTTTTAAAAAAAAATGAAAACGATGTTTGAAAAAGTTATAACAATTATCATTTTGAAAATTTCGTATATTTTTCATAAAACGATATTTTAAAGCATAATTTTATTAATATTTTCGTAGTCGTTTAGAAAAAAAAGTTGATTATTAAAAAGAAATATCGCGTTTTGAATAACGTTTATAATTATCGTTTAATTATCATTAAAATTCGTTCACATTTACTTTTAAACGTTCATTTAATAAAAACGTTTTTCGCGTAAAAAACGATTACGCTGGTTATTATAATGTTGTTTATAATTATATTACACTTTTAATAAATTAAAGTTTTTAAATAAATTAATATTTTTTATAAAATTGAAGTTTTTTTTTTAAACGAATTTAAATTAAATGAAAATAAAAGTTTTTAATAATAATTTGTTTCGATTATATATTGATTAATAAAACGAAATCTTAATAATAAATTTAAAAAATATATATATAATCGTTAAAGAGTTTAAATAAAAAAATATATTAGTAATAAAAGAAAATAAAAGAAATTACGAATAAATAAAAGAAAAATAAATTTAATTCAATAAATTTTAAAAAAAAAGAAACATTATATTAAAAAAATTAATAATGTTTTATTATAATAAATAGCGCGATAATTTTCTTCTTTCGCAATTTAAACACTTTTATGTATTAATTAAATTAAATCACATATCTCGTTTTATATTTATTTTATTAATTAAATAATTTATTAAATTTATAATTAAATAAAATTATTACGAATAAACTTCGTAAATAGTTTTCGCTTTTTCAAATATATGTTTTTTTTTAAAACTTAATTTTATTCAACGTTATTATGCGTGAAATGTTTTAAATATTCTTTTTTTAAATGTAATGCTTCATTAAATTAATATAAAAGAAATTTGTTAATCGTTTTTATTATTAACGTTATATATTTAATTAAAAAAAGATTATAAAAGAGATTTGACGTTCGTCTGCCATTATTATATCAAATAATTAAAAATCATTATTAAAAATAACGATTTATTGATTTAAAAAATGAATAATGTAAGACGTATTATTTACGTCGCTAAGTAAGCGCAAATAAATAAATATATATAAAAGACGTAATGTTATTATTAAGTTTAATAATTAAATTGTGTGATAAAATTAATTTTTAAAATCAAAAGAAAATCTCGGGGCATATTAAATAAATATATATTTGTTAAATATTTTTATCAGCGGGGTAATTGCGAGGTTAATTTAATTGAATTTGAATTTTGTAATTTTTATGAAAATTTATAAAAGATGACGTTATGATAACGTATATTTTATATAAGGCGCATGCGATTATTCGACTTAATAATTATTATTTTCTTTAAATCTTAATTCTCAAATGCTCATATTAAAAAAAAACCTTATATAATGTTTATTAAAAAACTTTTAAACTTTATAAAGAAAATAAGAAAAAAGAGTTATTATAACGTTATCGTTTTTATAACGCAACATTATAATTCGTAATAAAACAATTTTTTAACGTTAAGTAATAGCAACATATTATTAACTTTATAACATTTTTTTAAAATATTAAATTATAAACATCTTCAATGAAGCGACGTAATTAATAAAAACTCTTTTTTATTATATACATTCGCTCATTTAACTTTTAATAACGATATTTTAATTATAACGATTTCGTTTTTTTTATATTAAGAAATAATAATAAAGTTGAAAAGCGACGTATTTTATAAATATTATAATAATAATATACACTCATTAACGTTATTAAAATGCGTGTTATTATTTAATATTCGCTTATTATCGTATCGCGACGTTAAATTATATATAAAAACTCAATTTTTTTTTTGTTTTTTTTTCTTTATAATTTCTTTTATTTTATTCGTAAATGTTTAATTTGATTATGCGATGACGATAATATTATAATTGATTTTTGTTATAATTCGCTCTTCGATATTGCGGCCCATCATAAATTAAAATTAGTTTTATAACTTAATTTTACATTAACGTGTTAAATTATAATTTAACCTTCTATTTTTGCATGCATACATTTATATTTAAAACTTCATAATTAAAATTTCATTTAAATCACGTTTAAACATTATTCAATTCTACGTGTAATCTTTGACATAATTCTAATTATTCTTTTAAAGTGATAATGATTTGTAAGTTGATTATCGAGTCGAAACGAATACGCGCATAAGCTCTGCTATGCGTGCGCACTGCGTAAATACGATAACATTATTATCATAATATCGACGCGTTCGACGTTAACGAAAAAAGAATATATCGAATAAAACTCACTCGTTTATATGAAATCGAATG
The DNA here is from genome assembly GCA_009733775.1 of Alectoria sarmentosa. Taxonomy (NCBI): domain Eukaryota; kingdom Fungi; phylum Ascomycota; class Lecanoromycetes; order Lecanorales; family Parmeliaceae; genus Alectoria; species Alectoria sarmentosa. The sequence goes on from WOGZ01000336.1 coordinate 18,643, forward strand.
AAATTTATTCGTTACACACAAAAAAGAAATCTCATTGAAAATAAAAACTTTGACAATGACGAAAGACGTTTCATCAAAGAAATCAGCGAGAAACGAAATTAAAATCTCTGATTCTTCGCCTCTTATGTCTCAAAGATTTGCATTTAATTCTTTTTAAAGTTAAATTATTCAATCAGATTTTATATAAAAATCACTTTTATCATGAATCGAAGAGTTAAATGATTCGAAAAATTCGAATCGTAAACGATCATTCAGAAAGAAAGGAAAAGAAAAGAAATTTCGTGATATCAAATCGCGACGATACACAATTGAATCAAACGAATTCGAAAAAGAATTTATATTATTTAAAGACATTGACGATAATGTCGAAGAAGAAGAAGAAATTTTATTTGAAAAGATGTAAATCAATGAGCGCTTTTTAAAGAGCGTTTTTTAATATTTAAAAGAGTGATGTAATGCGATTCGAATAATGATTATTAATATCGTTGTTTATCGCGAATAGATTTCGAATTTCATTTAAAATGTTTATTTTGATAAGTAACATTTTACATTTATAACGTAATAATTAAAGAAGTTTATTATTATATTGAAAGAATAATAAAAAAAAGTTAAGAAATTGCGATATTTACGAAAAAAGTATCGCGATTTGATTGATAATCGAGTTGAGAAAATATTTGATTTCAAAAAAGAATTGAGCGTAAAGGTCATTATCGAGGAGAATTTTAAAAAAATGAAATATATGAATTTTAATAACGATAGACGTCTTAAATTTATTAAATGTGTTATAACATCGATGAGCATAATAATATTCAAGATAATATATAAAAATTCTCATCGCAACATTTTTGTTATGATAGATTTCATTTTCAATAAATCAAAAAATAAATGATTTGACGTTAAGAAATTTCACGATACGAAAGAAAGTAAATTTTATAAAACTTAATGTATAAAATTGAATTTCAAGTTTCGCAATAATTGAAAATTATATTCAAATAAGTAAAATAAAATTGATTATATTCGCGATTATTATGAAAACGTCGTTTATGATATAATTAAAATCAGATTTGTTAACATCATAATTTCAAATTATTATCTCAATATTGATGAGATAATACACGATTTTGATTTATTATTCGCGAAGGTTGATCGAGAATAAAGAGCGAAAGCAAAATTTTAAAATCTCAAATTTGTAATAAATGTTAAAAATTTTAAAAAATCCTTTTTTGTCTTTTACGCTCGCTTTATTATTGAAATTGCTTTATTAAATTTTATTAATTTATCGAAACGAAGTCATTTGAAGAAATTAATCTTTTGACGATTGAGAAATAAAATTATAAATGATATTATCTTCATCGATTTTTTTATTCTCATAATTCGATTATGTTAATTTAATATAAAACTTCGAATTAACAATAAAGCACGTGAGATTATTTTCAAAAAAACAATGTTTAAAAAAACATTTGCGATAACATCGAGAAGTCGAAAAGAAAAAGACTTTTTAATAATATCAAATTCACATTCTTAAATTAAAGAAAATTAATTCATCGAATTTATAAAATTCGAAAATCGATATCGAATATTAAAATATTAAATATAAGCGTTAAAAAAGCAAAAACGATATTATAAATGTTTAAAATTTAAATTTAAATATTACGATGATAACGCTCTCGATGCGTGTAAGCTCGTTAAATAATCGACGAAAAAAAATGTCGTTGTTAAATTAACAATTTTCGAATTCGAGATCTTAAAAACAAATATAAGCTCTTTTTTCGAATTGAATTCGGAAAATTAAATTTCTTTAATAAAGTCGCTTTTAAAAAGGTCGAAGATTAAATGCGTAAAAAGATAAAATAATTATAGACGACGAATTCGAAGAACCTCGTCATCGTTATTTTTTTTTTTTGCGATTTCATCGAAAAATTAAAATAAGAAAAACAATTGAATTTTTATGAATACGTACATATTCAAAAAAAATCGATTAATGCGAATTGTTTAACGAATATGAAAGTCTTAATAAAGAGCTTCGTAAACATAAATTATTAACGATGTCGTTAATTAAATTATATAAATTGAGATTGATTGACGATAAATTGATATCGAATATTATATATATAATACGATTTTAATTTACGCTAAAAAATCACATTAAGAAATTATGATTTTTAATTATTTTATTAAATAAATATAATGTTATTTTAAAGATGTCATAAATGAAATTGCATAATTCTTAAATATCCTTCGCAAAGAGATTTTTCATTTTTAATTTAAATCATTGCACGATTGATTATTTGTTATATTATCAATTTTTCACGATTTATAATGAATTTTCGAAATCAAAAGAGAAGAAGTATATAAAAGAGATTAACATTGTTGAAATCTTTACATATATTTTTATTCGTATAACGAAAAAAGAAAATAATCAAACATATATCATATGATTAAAAGATTTTGAAAGATTAATATATGAATCAAAAAATGAAAATCGTTTTTTAGGATTCACGGCAGACGTCGCAATTATTATATCGAAAAATTATGAAAAGTTTTTTTAAAAGTTGCGAAAAGATTCAATTATATTGAAGAAATTGAAAATTAAGATGTTTAAAATATATTATAAATGAATTAATGTTTGAAACTCGATGAAAGTTAATAAGCTTTTATTTTATAGAAAGATGAATTATTTTATCGAGTTATAAACAAAAACAATATCGTTTATCAAGCGTGTTTATGAGATGTTAAAAAAACAAGTTATAATTGTTAAAGAATATATCGAGAAGATGTTAAAAAAGGGTTATATTCGATTAAATATCTCTTTATATGCCGCTCTTATATTGATCGTAAAGAAATTCGATAATGATTTACGCATCTGCGTGAATTATCGTGCGTTGAACGCTTTAATCATTCGAAATCGAAATGTATTTTCATTAATAAGAGATATTTTAATAAAGTTATACATAATTAAATAATATATTAAATTTAACATAATTGTCGTATTCAACGAAATTAGGATTAAAAAAGAATATAAAGAGAAAATAGCGTTTTTGACAAAATATAATCTATTCGAATATATGATAATGTTTTTCGAATTATACAATGCGTTAAACACTTTTCAAGTTTTTATTAACGATATCTTACGCGAATATTTTAATGTATTCTGCTTTGCGTATTTGAACGATATTTTGATTTATAATAATATTAAAAAAAAAAATATTAATTATGTGAAAAAGATTTTAAAGAAGTTATAATAGATTAATTTGTATTTAAACATCAATAAATGTGAATTTTATACGAAATAAATAAAGTATTTCGGATTTATTATAATTATAAAAGATTTCAAAATGAATCCGCAAAAGATTGAAACGATGCGAAATTAAAAAACGTTAAAATGCGTAAAAGACGTATAAGCTTTTTTAAGATTCGCAAACTTTTATAAAAGATTTATATATAAATATTTAAAAATTGCAGCATCATTGTTCAATTTTATACGAATCGAATAAAAATCATTTATGTTTTTATGAGCATTGAACAATTCAGAGCAAAAGGCTTTTAAGAAATTAAAAAAGATTTTCATAATTGCATTTATGCTCGCACATTTCGATCTTAATAAAAAGATTTGAATCGAAATCGATGTTTTTAATTATGTAATAATTATAATATTCTCTTAAAAGAACGATCAGAGCGTTTTACGTTTAATCGCTTTCATGTTAAAAAAAATGTTTTTTCAAAAATGCAATTACGAGATTTATGATAAGAAATTATTAATTATTATACGCGTTTTTGAGAAATAACATTCAGAGTTGATAAAAACGTCAATTGACGATTCAATTAAGATTTTCACAAATCATAAAAATTTCGAATATTTTATAATAACGAAGCAATTAAATTGAAGACAAGCACGTTAAATAAAGTTTTTTTTTAAGTTCAACTTTCGTATTATATATAAATCGAGTGTTATGATTGCTTGCTAAATAGCTTGACATTCAACATAGCGTAGCTTTCTTAGCATAGAGAATATAAGAATCATCACACACTTAATAATATGACTTGTTTTTCTGTTTTCTTTTGTTCTTTTGTTTTCGCATATTAAAAAGATCATTTCGTGATATAAAAACCCCATTTCTATTGAAAACCTTGTCATCGAGAAAATAAAGCATTAAGTTAAATAGTTTAATTCGTCGATTCGACGATTTTTTAAAGAATAACATTAATAATAGAAAATAGTATTAATATCAAATGTTTTTGAAAATAAGACATTTAAAGACGAAAATATAGCAAACGTTAAATCTCGCGTTTTTATTATTGAATAAAGTCTTTTAAACGATTTGTAATTTAATAATTATCATTTATAATTTAAATGAAAAAGACATCGACGGTGAGAAGTTATTAAAAGAATTATCGTCAATTGTCTCGAAGTTATTTATCGAAAAGTTAATAAAAGAATTAATAGATGATTTTATTATCGAGTCGAATATTATATTAAAAGTGAAAGATTTATATAAAAAGAATAACATTTTTTAACGAATCATTTATACGAAAAATATCGAATAAAAAAGGATTTCTTAAAATCTAATTAAAAAAGATCTTCAATTGAAACTTGGAAATTGTTAATTGAAAAACGATCTTTTATATATACGAAAACGATTGTACGTATTTGATAATGCGGAACTTAAGATATAAATAATTAAGTTTATATACGATTCGTTATTAAGCGATTATATAAAACGTGCTATCACATATGATAAAGTTAATATTTATTATTATTAATTCGAAATAACAAGCATCGTTTTCAAATTTATAAATAATTATTATATTTATAAACGATTTAAAAGTTATAAAAAGGGCAAGCATAAACTTTTCAAATTTTTTCTCGTGTCAAATAAATATTGAAAAGACATTTTCGTTAACTTTATCACTTCGTTGTTTATTTATAAGAGATATGATAAAAATTATTAACACGTTATAATCGTTGTGAATCGATTAATAAAGAAAAAAAAGTTTATAATCTTGAATTTTTTCGAGATGAAGATTATTATATAAACCTTTCTCGAATAAATCTGAAAAAAAGAAGATTATTCGTTCATCATCATTTTTAATCGAAATATATAATTCATCGTTTATTTTTGATAAAGATTATGCGCGAGAATTGATATAAAATCGAAATTATTTATTACATTTCATTTCGAAATTGATAATCAAATTGAGAATGCGAACTTCGCGTTAAAATAATATTTTTATACATATATAAATTATAATCAAAAAGATTGAATAAATTTTTTATTTATTGCGAAATTTGAAGTCAATTCGATTAAAAATGTTTTTATCGATATGATTTCTTTTTTAATTATAAAAAAATATATGCTTCATTTTGATATTGAATCTTCAACGTTTTAAGATAATAACGTTATTTAAAAAATAAGAAGAGACATTATAATTGCGAATAACTTTGTAAAAAAGATTAAAGAAATGCGAATTCATTTTCGACAAAAACTCGTTTAAGTTAGAAACATTCAAAAGGAATACGTCAATTAACGTCGTTTATTAGCATTAGAATTACGATCAAAAGATCTGATTATGTTAAATTATCGAAACATTAAAATTATGAGACTCAATAAGTTTTTAAATCACAAAAATATGAAATCGTTCAAAATCGTATAAATTATTAATAATTCGATATATGAATTTAATTTATTCAACATAATAAAGAATGTCTTTTCAATTTTTTATTTTTTATTATTATATAATATTATTAATAATTTTTTATTTAAATAAAGGTAACCTTTTTTTTTCTTTATACATATAAACGAAAAAAAAGCGAATCATTTAATTGAGAAGATTCTCGATTTCAAAATAAATAAAAAACGAAAAGATTTTATAATAAAATTCAAAGGTTGTTTAATGTATAAAATCAAATATATTAATTATAATAATAACGATGATTTATTCACGTAACAAATTTTCACGAATGCTATCGACTATTTAAACTTGATAACAGATTTTCATCATAAATATTTAAATTATGAAGATTTATATGCGTTTTTCAAGACTTTTCGCGATTGAAAACCTTTTTTTATGTTATTAATATTTTATTGCGTTTATAAAATAAAAGAATTTAATTCTTTTCAATTTGTGAAGTTGTAAAAATAAGTAAAATTGTGAGAAAATGCGAACATCGTTATCATTGTTGCATGATAAGTTTTTCTTAATTTAATTGATTCACAATAAAGATTTTTAAAGAATACGACACAAAAGTTTCGAATTTAGGATTATTTCTCCGTTTTTTCTCAGTCATAAAAGTGTTTATGTTTTTGAGAAAAGGGTAATGTTATGGTTCGTTTTTCGATATTGCGACTCATCATAAATTAAGATTAGTTTTATGACTCAGTTTTACATTAGCGTGTCAAGTCATGATCTGACCTTTTATTTTTGCATATATGCATTTATACTTAAAACTTTATAATTAAAATTTCATTCAAATCACGTTCAAACATTACTCAGTTTTACGTATAATTTTTAACAATTTTATATATAATTTTCTCATTATTATATAAATTTAAGATTATTATAAATATCGTAATTTCGTTATTTGCGTTTAATGATTTTATTAATATGTTTTATAAACATTTTATATAGTAAAATAACAATATTAACATTAATAATAATAACATTATTATTATTATTAACATTATTAATAATAAATTCATTGTCGCTCAATAATCGTAATTATTAATTATCGATTATTTTATTTTATTATCGCTTTATAATCGATATCGTTAATAATTTATAATAATCGATTTATTATATAAAATTTATTTTTATAAAAGAGACGATCTTTATATTCGCGATGAATTTTTTTTTTATATTAAATATAAGATAAATAAGCGTGACATCGATCGTTGCGTTAAAATTTCGTTTATTTATTAAAATAAAATGCGAAGAAAATTATGACGTGTATAACGTTATAATTTAATATTTGATCTTACCCGCGTATAAGCGCATATTAATAAAAGAATTATTTAATAACATAAATGATAAAGGCGTACGATAACGATAGTTTCGATTGTTTTTATTATTATTATTAATTTATAATATAAATTCGACGCGATAAATAAACGTATTAACGAATTAAAGAATATAAACATTAATGATTTACGTGAATTCGAAAAAGAATTAACGAAAAACGATAAATCTTTTTTAAAAGATTTGAAATCGAATGTTATTTCAGCGAATAATCTCATAAACGACGATAACGTTAAATTATTAACTCTCTTTGAGAAATCCGCTCTCTATTTGATATTCGATTAAAAGATTTATGATATCGAAAAAGCGTAATAAGATTGAATAACGATTTATCTTTGCGATAATGTTAATATAAAAAGTTTAAAACAATTTTTTAATAACATTTTTGAATATTCTTTTTAAGAATTATGTTTATAATAATAATATATATTTTAATGCGATATATTCTCATTATAACATTTCATAATTTAAATAATAAATAATAATATTATTTTTTAATACACATATTCATTATAATAAAAATTTAAAAACGCGCTCGTAATAAAAATATCGTTTTTAAATATTATAATTTTCGATAAACATTTAAATTTTATCACGTCGCTTTCGTTTATTACGCGATGATATTTTATATAATTGATTAAACTTTTTAAATTCGAGCTCTTTATTTTGTTATTTTCGTTTATTATTCGATTATTTATTAAAAATATCGATTAAATTATTAACATTTAAAATCTTTTTATTTGATATTTATTAATTGTATTTATCGTTTTAATTAATTCATTTAACTTTATATTAAACGTTTTTTTTATTTTTAATTTTATTAATAATTTTTTCGATTTCTCATATTTCATTATTATTAATAAAATTAAAAATTTATATAAATGAAATATTCGTTTTATTCGCGTATTCGCGATGATGATAAAGCTTAAATAACGATATATAAAAGATATTATAAATTTTATAAAAAGAAAATAATAATAATCGATACGCTTACGCGCTTATTTTATTTATAATTCGAAATAATTTCACGAATTTATGAAATAATTTCTTATTTAAACGTTTTTATTTAAGGTTTTTAATCGTTAACATTATTAAATCGCTTATTTTATAACTTTAAAATTAATGCGATTTGTTATATTATTTGATTTAAATTACGATAACGTTTCGAAGGCGATTCGCAATTTCATTTTATAATGTTTATAATATTTTTATTTTTTATTTATAACGAATATCTTTTTTTTAACGAAATCGTTTTCGATTTTTTATTGAATTTCAAAATGATAATTATATATTAAAAAAAACAATATCGTTTCGATAAAGAAGTATTAATTATTTATATATATAAATTTTATTATAAATAATAATTTAATTCAATTCGTTTGTTTATTATTAATAAACACACGTAAAAAATACTTTAATATTTAATTTTATTATTCAATTTATTTATCGATTTATAAATGAAAAGCGATATTTAAATATCGCTTAATTTTGAAATGAAAATAAACGATTAATTAAAAATTATTAATAAATATAAAGTCTCGATCGTTAACGATATTATTTGATATGTTATAACGATATATTATTTCATTATAAAACATTTTCGTTAACGTAACGATATCGATTATGATTTTTATAAATAAATATTTAATCATTTTTGTGAATCGATTTATTATCATTAAAATAATGTTATATATAACGTTTTTAAACTTATTTGATAACAAGCTCGTAATGAAATTTATAAAAAAAAAAATTTATGACTTCGTGATAATAAAAAGCGAATTAAGTTTATTATATAATTAATATCATAACGATTTCGTTCATTAATATATATTATAAATATTTGTATATTTTACAATCTTTTTTAAAAACTCATTTTAATAATATTTTCGAATAAAAAGTTTATACGTTTTCGCAACGTTAAAATGTTTAAATAACGAATTATCATAATAACGATTGATGAATTCTTTTTTAATAACATTATTTTTAAAAATGTAAAGACGATTATTATATCGTAATAATTTTTTAAAATTAAAAGTTTATTTTTTATTACGTTTTTGACGTTATTTTGATAACGCATCGAAATTAATATGAAATAAACGCATTTAATCATTATGAGATTGCAATTTTCAAATTAATTTCTTTATTAATCGATGCGATTTTTTATACGCAATTTTAAATGCGACTTTGATTTTCTTTTTTAAAATAATTATTTGAACATTTGCAATTTGAAATGTAAACGTTATTATAATGATTATTTTTTTATTTTTTTACGATAATTTCTCATTAATTTAAAACGCAAATTTGTTTTAAAATGTTAATAATAATTTAATGTTTAATAACGATGCTTTTTCGTAATTAAAGCGTCACGATAACGCATTAATAAGATTCAATTTTTCAATTTGATAAAAAATCTTAAAATCGTAAACGATTAATTTTAAAATTTATCGAGTTTGTTTGAAATTAAGCTCTTTTTATTTAAAATTTTTTGATTATTATAATCGATTCACATTTCGATATAATAAATATTATTCTTTAAATAATATCGTTATTATTTCATTATCGTTATAATAATAAACAATTTTTGATTATAAATCTTATAATTTTATTTAATAAAAATCATTTTTCGAAATCAAAAAATAACGAGGCGTTAATATTTATGTTTATTTTATTAAATAAATATAATTTCGAAATCAAAATTAAAAATATTAATTTTTATACGCAATTTCGTTTTTAAATCATAATAATATAAAAATGACGTTTTTAAAAAAGTGCGTTTTAATTGTAAAAACGCTTTTTCAACGCTTTCGAATTATATAAAAAACTTAAACTTTTTATCGTTTTTGTTATTTTTTAATAAATCGATTAATAACGTAATTATAATGAAATAATTATAAATAAATCGTCGATAAAAGTTTATAAAATTTAAAAAGATTTGCATTTCACGATAACTTTTTAATTTAAATCAATTTTTGATGATCGTTATTCACTTTTGATTCATCGCAACGTTTTTAATAAATACGATAAATTTTAAAAATTCAATTTATTTAATATAAAATTAACACTTTTTCAAATTAATATATAATTAAAATTAATATAATCGTTTAAACATTTATTTAATATATCGTTAATATTTTAATATATCGACGTTATAAATTAAAATATTATTTAAATATATCACATAAATAACATTTATTAAATTGATAAAAGTTTTATTAATGTATATTTAAAATGTAATCGAAGCATTAATTAATTTAAAAGATATAATCAAATATTCGAAATGATTATAACGAATTTAAAATATAATTTTTCATTCATTATCTTTTTTGATTCGAATTTTATGATAAATATTTTTTAAATTTAATTTTATAAAAACCTTAACGTCGTATAAGCGATTTAACGTTTTCGTAATTAAAAATAACGAGTATCGATTTTTGATAATTATCGCATTTACTCTTTTATAATTCACATATAAACGCAATTCATTATTTTTTTTAAATATAAATAAAATCGACGTTTCTACGAAGAAAATCGAATATCGAATTTAATTTTTATAAAAAACATTTTTTAAATATCGTCGCAATTTCGATAATTTTATTTGAAATAAATTATATAAAAATTTATATAACGATTTTTTATCATTTTTAATTTTAATAATATAATTTTTTTATTTAAACACAAATAAGACTTTAATCTTTTTTTTAAAAAAAACGTTTTTATATTTTAATAATTTTTTAAAAACTTTTGAATTAAATACGTTTTTTTTTTCGCTTCGCGTCGTCGCAACGCACACGATTACGAACACATTAAGTTTTTTATCGATATTCATAACGAATTAATCAAATTTCTCAATTTAAATCTTTTTAAAATTGATTTTAAATTTTTATTGAGTCGTTTTAAAATTAAATAATATATGCAATTAACTTAAAGTAAATATATTTAAAACGACGTTAAAACTTTTTTGATCGATAATATAAAATAATATTTTATATTATTTACTTTGATTTTAATTATCGATTAATTAATAATTTAATATATAAACGTTATAGCAATATATGTTTTAATCGTTTAACGTTTTCGACATTAATAAAATAACGTTATTATAAAACTATAAATTTTATTAAATTGTAAATGTTTATAATATTAAATTAATATAAATTTTAAAATTAAATAAAATAACGAGTTATCTCGATTTATTTTAAATCGTAATTCATTTTTTCATAATAATAAAAGAAATAATTTTTATTTTTCGTTTTTAAAACGATTGCGAAATCGAATCGTTTTTTATTATAATAATAACGACATAAATAATCGATTTGTTTTTATATAAATAATTAAATTTAATATGATTTTTTTTATTATAATGAAAACAAGTAAAATTTTTATATTCAATTTCGAATTCGTTTTTTCGTTTATTTTCGTTATTTTCATAAATGTGTTATAAGCGTATTTTATATTTTTAATAAAGCTAACTTTTTTTTAACATTACATTTTTTTAACATTATTTAATTAAGTTTAACGTGACTTAATAGAAACATTTGTTTTTATATAAATGTTTTCTTTTTATATACATATTTTCTTTTCACTTAATTGTCTTATTTAATACATTTATATAATATAACTTTATATTAATTTTAACATTATAATTAAGTTATCTCATTTATTTCATTTATATTAATTAACGAATTTAAAAAATTATGTTGATAAAAGCTTTATTAAAATATAAAAATTATTAAAATATCGTATCTTTAAATCAGATCACTTATGATAATTGAAATTCGAATAATTCGCATCGAGATAGCGATTCGTTTCGTTAACAATAACGAATATAAAAAAGATATTAAAACATTCGTTTAATTAGCGAATCGAAAAAAATAATCATACATTATTTCTATATAACTTAAATTAAAACAACATCGATTATATCGTTTGAAAAATCATTATCAAAAATACTTAAATCTTTCACGACATCATTATCGAATAAGAAATCACGATTTTATAATTTTTCAAAGTTTTCCTTCTTCACTTCGCATTATCAAATTTTTTTATACGAAATCGACGACGACATAATAAATACCCTTTATATAAATAACGAAATTGAAAAAACGTCATTTAATTAATATATTGTTTTTACGAAAACTTAATAAATGAATAAACGATTAAATAGCATTTTGTGTTATTTTTTATATATTAAAATCAAATTTCTTTATTATACGAAAATCATTAAACATATTAAATAAAAAGTGTTAGCACTTTTTTTTGTTATAATATTCTTTAACATTATATTTTTCGAAATATTTAAACCCCTTTTCTTTTTTTTCTCTTTTATTTTCTTTTTTATCGATAACCTTTATCGAAATAAAAAGAATAAATCATATTCAAAATCTGTCAAGGAATAAGATCTGGATCATATATTCATGGTGTGTGTGTAAGATGTATTGAAGAATCTATGTGTCTGCAAGGCAGATATGTGCGATGTCAAGTCACGTTAATAAAAGCCTTGGCGTACCGTGACAACATGCTCACAAAAAACAAAAAAATGCCATGTCCTCATGGCTGATTCTCGGACAGATATATAGAATATGCGCCGTTCATGTGTTTATACATTTATCCTTGATCTGTAACCTTCATATTCTTCGCGTGACGAATGTATTCGAGCGGAGATCCGAGCGGAGAGCCAAAAGTGAGAAAAAAGGCGAATAAGGAGGCGAGATATAAAGCGCTGCTTAGGTAAGAGGAAGGTTCTTTGCAAATTTATATGACGATCTGATGTGAGATCGTAAAGAGCAGACCTGTCTTGACAGGGTCATTGATGTCAATAATGACGTTCTCCGTGACGTTCTCCGTGACGTTCTTCGTGAAATCCTCCGTGATGTTCTTCGCAGAATTCTTCACAATGGCCTGCTATAGTGGCTAATGCGTCTGTTTTTGCTTCGATTGCTGTGCGAGCTGTGCGAAGTCTGACATCATGTTTGATTCTTTTTGTTGTGGTGGCAATGGGTCAAAGCGTTATTCGAATGCTTCATCAAGCACGTGTTGAATGAGGAGGGTAAGAGAGCTGACTTGTTGCTCTGAGAAGTCGGGAAATGAGATTTGATTGAAGGTCATGATGTAGGTGTCAAATGGTCTATTGAAAGAATTGACGATGATGTCTGCGTAGCGGAAGCGCGGGGGTTGATTGTCGGTATACAACTGATACGGGTTGAACAGCGGTATAGACGACTCGGAAGAGGACCTGGGTTAGGTGTTGCTACCAATTGTCAAGGAATAAGATCTGGATTATATATTCATGATGTGTGTGTAAGATGTATTGAAGAATCTATGTGTCTGCAAGGCAGATATGTGCGATGCCAAGCCACGCTAGTAAAAGCCTTGGCGTACCGTGACAAAATCTCTTAAATAAAATTAAATCACGTCGTATTTCAATTATATTTGAAGATTTCGAAAAATTTTCTCAACATTATAAATTAAATTTATGATATATTTTTATTAATAAGCAGTTATTACATTGAGCGAAAACTGCATTTAAGAAATTTTTTGATATATTGAATCAATTTCGTTTTGAATAAAATAATTTTCGCGAATTTTTATCTCGTTTTTATAAGATTATTATCGATAAAGACGAGATTATGAAATCTTTATATAAATTTAAATTTATAATTTAACAATCGAATAATATCGCTCGTGATTAACAAAAGCAAATAATATAATTATAACAAAAAATTAATGCAATAAAACTTCAATTATTGAAAAAGAATTCAAAAAAGAATTCAAAAAACGAACTTTTTTATAATAAATTTAAGAATCGATTTATATCGAAAAAAAAAAATCTTTCAAATTATTTGACCCTTTTGTTTTTATAAATAAAAAAAGTTTTATATAAAACGATTGATCTTTCAAAATAAATCACAAATTCATTATTAATTATAATTGATATTCTATTATTGAATTTAAATTAATTTATATCATTTTTAAATTGAAAAAAAAAAGTTTCAAAACAAATCATAAAACGTCGATTGAAAAATTGTTCGAATTTATATTAATTTTATAAAGAGATAATAAATGATTTGATCGATATTTATAAAAACTTTAATCGATAAAATAATGTTAAATCATAATATAACTTTCTTTAATAAAATATCATATCTTTTATAAAATTTTATATCGACTTTATTTAATTTGATCAAATTATTGATAAAGATAAAAACAATATAATATAACATTTACGTTTAAAGATTCGTGAAAGTTTATAAAAGAATTGAGACGCATATGAAGATTTTAACGAATTAACATTTATTAAAAAATATTTACGAAAATTGAATAACATTGAACGTGTTAAATACGAAAAAAAATTTAAAACATTCACATTTAAAATTATATTTTTAACAAAAAAATTAATTATTTTAATAATAACGAGAATCACTCGCATTATAACAACATTTATAAAATTTATTATATCGATCTCATTTATCAAAATTAAGATCGAAATCAATGTTAAAAAATTTATATATTATAATTGCAATCAAATTAAACACATTAAACGTGATTACTTTTAATCGAACAAAAAAGTTATTCAAATGTATATTATGAAAATAAATAATAACGACGATAATTTAAAAAACTCTTCAAATGATTCGAGAAAAGATTAATCTCTTTCAAAATCACGATAAGAAATAATACGAATGTGTGTTTAACGAATATTTCAAATAATCTCTTAATACGATATTTCTTTCGAATAACAATTACGTTATTATCATAAAATCAACAAATGACATTTTCGAATTCTTTTATAAATTGCGAATGCATCGAGGCTTACATCGTTATTAATGAAATTATCGTATTTAAAATATATAAACGTTTATAAATCGAATCTTATTCTCTTTTTAAATCAAAATTATTATGAAATTATGATAAACGATTATTCGAACAATTTATCATTTATTGTCTTTTATTTATTTTGAATATATATAATTATAAAAAAAAATCTTATCTCATTTTTATCGCTTCGTTAAAATAATACGATTTGATTTTCGAAAAATTATAAATAAACAAATATGAAATCGTATTCGATATGTTAAAAAATAAAATATTATTTATATTTAAACGATATGAATATAACGATAACAAAATATCAACATTTGAAAATTTATCGTTTTTATCAAAAACATCATCTGTTATTATTACACGATCTTTTAAATTTATTATTAAAAATGAATCGAATGAAAATAGCTTCGATATAAATTATTTAAAAAACATCTCAAATAAAAAAAGATCGATATCAACATTTAGGGCATTTAAAGAAAAATTGATCAAAAAATCTAATTTTATCGATATTACTAAAATTGACGCATTAACCTATTATTATTTAATTCGAAATAAAAAAAACAAGCTCTTTTTTTTGATAATGAATGAAATTTATAATATTTTTAATGAACTTCTCGAGATTATATCACAATTGCAACGAAATAATCGTATATCGATTAATAAATCATATTTATGCGACTTCGAAACCAAATATAAGAAATATTATAAATTATACATATCGAAAAATACTCAAATTAATAATGTTGAAATTCTCACTCCTTAAAAGATTTTTAATAAATTTTCTATGAATTATTATAATTACGTAAATGTTTTTAATAAATTATAAACGAACATATTATTTTTACATCGTTTTTATAATTATAAATTAAAATTCGTTGAAAAAGCAAACAAAAATGCATTATTTAAAAATTAAATTTATTCATTATCAAATCACAAATTCGAACAAATCAAAAAATATTTGAATAAACATTTGAAAAAAGAATTTATTATATTTAATTATGCTTTATTCGTCTCATTTATTTTATTTATTGAAAAATCAAATAAAGATTTACGATTTTATGTGAATTATCGAAAATTGAACGTTATTATCAAAAGAAATCGA
>WOGZ01000337.1:0-34559 GCA_009733775.1 Alectoria sarmentosa
ATAAACGCGAATTAATATATAATATAAATCGTTAAATTAATTTAAATTAATATTTTTAAAACGTTTTTATTAATATTTTTATATTATTAAAATAAGACGATTTTTTTTATATTATTTATATATATAATAAATAAATTATATTTATATTTATTGCGTGAAAAAAAGCGAAAAAAAAAAGAATTATTAATTATTAAAATATTCGCGCGCTTAAAAATTAATATTTTATATAATTTTTTTTGAAAATAACTTTAACGTTTATAAAAAAAGTAAATAATTTATTTTATAACATTTTTTACGTTTTATAAAACACATTTCTCAAGATTTTTAAATTCGTTATATTTATAAATTAAATATTAATATACGCGAGTTAATATATAATGTATATAATAAAATTTATTTAAATTAATATTTTTAAAATGTTTATAATAATATTTTTATATTATTAAAATATTATAATTATTTTTTATATTATTTATATATATTATAAATAAATTATATTTATATTTATTACGTGAAAAAAAGTAAAAAAATAAAAATTATTAATCGCGAAAATACTCGCGCGTTTAAAAATCGATATTTTTTATAATTTTCTTTAAAAATAGTTTTAACGTTTATAAAAAAGATAAATTAGTTATTTTATAACGTTTTTCACGCTTTATAAAACGCGTTTCTTAAAATTTTAAAATTTATTATATTTATATATTAAATATTAATACGCGCGAGTTAATATATAATATATATCGTTAAACTTATTTAAATTAATATTTTTAAAATGTTTTTAATAATATTTTTACATTATTAAAATATTACATTTTTTTTTTATATTATTTATATATATTATAAATAAATTATATTTATATTTATTGCGTGAAAGAGAGCGAAAGAAAAAAAAATCATTAATTGTGAAAATATTCGCGTTTTCAAAAATCGATATCTTTTATTATTATTTTTCGAGATAATTTTTACGTTAATAAAAAAAACAATTACGTTATTTTATAACACTTTTTAAGTTTTATAAAATGCATTTTTTAAAATTTTCGAATTCGTTATATTCGAATATTAAATATAAATACGTTTTAATTAATTTATAATATAAATTATTAAACGTATTAACGATCGTTTTCGTGTTAAATCGATTTAATCGAATTAATAAAAAATTTATTCGACTCGATTTATATTGCAAATCGAATAAATTATATAATTAAAATTATTTTATAAAAAAGATTATAATTTAATAAATAATTAAAATAAAGAATTATTTTAAAAATTAATAAAAGTAAGTAATTTTTTTAATATTAATAACGAATTAATTAACGATTTCGTGAAATTAATAAAATCGTTTTTAATAAAAAAATTTTTTTTAACGAATAATATTAATTTCGATGTGATAATAAATTAAAAATTGTTTAATTTATTAACGTTTTAAATAATATCGACGCTTTAAATAACGTTATTTAATATATTTATTAATTACTTAATTATCGATTTAATATTATCATTTTTCGATAATTTTTTTAAAATAATAAATTAATTTTTTTTAAAATCGATGAAAAAAAAAAAAAAAGTTTTTTTTTAAATTGTTTTTTTATTTCAAATTACTTTTTTACTTTAATTAACCTTTTTAATTTTAAATAACTTTTTTATTTCGATTTTGAAAATAACTTAAAATATCGAATTACGTTTTCGATATTTTTATTAAACTTTTTAATAAAGATTTTTAAAAAAAGTTTATTTACTATTTAATTTAGTGATCACGTAAATGATTAAATAAATTTCGATCGTAAACGAGTTCGAATTTTTCTTATTAAAATGTTTTTTTATTAATTAAATTTAATCGAATATTAAATAAATTTTATAATAAAGTTAATAATAAATCGAATTTCTTTTTTAATAAAAGTAATTAATAAAAATTTAAATTTAATACATTTTTAAAATTAATAAATTATAATAAAAGTATTTTCTATAATATTAAACTCGAAAATAAACTTTAATTTAACGATATTTTTTTGTAAACAATTAAAAAATAAACGTTAATTAATATAAAAAAAAAATGTTTTTCTTAAATTATAAAGAGAAAAAAATGAAAAAAATGTATTTAATAAAATTTCAATTGTCGATTATCTTCGTTAAGTGATATTTGTTTTTTAATAAAAAAATACGCTTATTAATTTAAAAAAAAATTATTAAAAAAAATTAATAAAAAATTAAAAAAAGATAAATAATTGAAAAAAACGATTTTAATAATATTAAAACTCGATTATTTAATAAAAGTTTATAATAAATTATGTAATATAATAAATAAGTTAAATTAATCGATAAATAATAAATCGTCGATTTAAATAATATAATATATTTAAATAATAAAAAATTTAATATCGTATAATTATTATTAATAAAAAAGCTTAATTAAATAATTATATATTAATGTTATTATCAAAAATTAAAAATAGGATTAATTAATTATAAAATATTTATTAAATTTATAATAAACGATATAATTATTATTAATAATATAATAATATCAATAATATAATATATTAAAAACGTTATATTTTAAGTAATTATCAATTAATTAATTTTTTTATTAAAATTAATTATTTATTAATTTATTAAGTTATAAATTTAATAAAATATCGTTTATTAAATAAATTTAATAAATTTAATAATATAAAAATATAGCGATTCTCTTAATACGACGATATTTTATTTATTAATTAATTTATAAATATATATATATATACGATTATTAAAAAAAAAAAATCATAACGTTGAATCGAAATAATAAATTAATTAATATACGACATTTTTTTTAATACGTTATAACGTCGATTCGACGAATATTATAAAAAATATTTCGAAAATTTATATATTATTTACGCGTTAATTAAAATATATAATGCGATTAAATATTAATATTAATTTTAATAACGTTATTATAAATTAATAATTAAGTTTTTTAATTAAATAAAATTGTAAATTTATTTTTCAATTATTATATCACAATTTTTAATTTTTGCGAAAATTTATTTAATTATATATTTTACTTTTTTTAAAAATTTTAAAAAGAATTATGCGTTAATAAAAATATATAAAATAAATGAAAGTATATATATATTAAAAAGTAATATACATTTATCGAAAAGAGATATATATTTATTATCACTTTATAAGATAATGCTATAAGGGTTGAAATTCAAAGTTCACCTCAACTCGCTCTGTTACGCAGCGCAAGATTCCATTTATACTACTCTTCGCGACTATGTCAATCCTTGCCAAATTTTCCTTCAAGTGCTTCTGCTACTCGAACGTGGTTTTGCTTTCGCCTTGACCTTCAGGCCTGCTTTTGCAATCTTGGCACGAAGTTCGAATTTCGGCATTGTTTTCTTAGGCTTAAGTTGGCGTTTGATTTTTGATGGAACGAGCTCCTGCGATTCGCTTTCAATTACGGAAGTCAATGTGTCGGAGCTATCCTGGCTCTCGTCTCTTTCCGTGGTTGAGTCTGTGCCTAAACCAAGGGTAGGGAGTAGCTGTCCCGATAGTGTCAGGGCTCGCAGCTTTTGAGTCGTGACATCCGCAATTTCGGTTCTCATTTGATGAGCTCGATCTCTCAAATTTCTAAATGCAGTAACTCCTTCCCGGAACGCTTTTACCGAATGCTCAAGGGCCCAACTGCCGAGTGGAGTCATATGATAATGTATGGATGTAGTCGGTTCGTCAGCTTGGGTGAGGAAGTGTGCGTAGAGCTTCAAGAAACCACTAGCATACGTTGCGCTAAAGGTGTAAGACTTGCTATCGAAGTTGGTAGAGGTGCCAGTGTTACGGGCATAGTGCATCGCACGAGCGCCGAGCGCCCCATCGTACACAGCTTGCATTGTAGCAACTTCCATGGACCCTCTTGGAGCCTTAGCCTCAGTGAAAAAGTTTGGCAGGAAAGGGGCGTCAGGCGCCGGCACAATAATCTTATCAAGATACTGTCGAAGCAGCTTGTTTTCAGGTCCAGCGCGAATGCCGTCGTAGTAGTCAGGTTGAGGTGTCACCAATTCAGCATCGGTCACGAGAGGGGCCCAGTTGGTGCAGGACTTGTCCATTGTGGAGGGGTAACTTGTGCTACCTAGGATTCGAGGGAAGACATAGCTCATCACCATAGGCTCGGTACGGGCGTTGTCCACGGCATCCAGGAATTGGTCGAAATCTCGGTCGGAAAAATTTGAGGGTGAGAGAGATGACCTCGGCTGCTCGAGCAAAGTGACCAATTCATCGTAGTTGGCTGGTCTCTGTGTACGCTTCGGTGCTTCTATGTTCCTCTCCGCGAGAATGGTCATGAAATTTTTGTCGTACGCACTGGTCTTCCCGCTCTTTTTAGTCTCATCGGAGGGCACGACTCCCTCGTCGGCTGCTCTGCCTTTGGACTTGGGAGGAGACATGGAATAAACTTCAGTGAGAGCAAAATTCGAGTTCTGTGTCTTGGCCATTACGACTGACGAAGGCCGCGGGAGTCCTCTAATGTCAGAAAGATCTGTGCCTCCCGTGCGAGCAAATCGTTTGAGACCTGCTGAGACTTCTGCGCGACGTAAAGGCAGGCTATCGGGCGGAACTTTTCCTAAAATTAAAGTCGCAGGCGGAGCGGGTCTTGGAATCAATCTTTTCCTTCGGTCGAATTCCTGTAGAGCTCGTCTAGTGAGCTCAATCCGTGGTAGGAGGTCGTAGAAGCTGGGCGCATTATGAGTAGTGGAGATCCAAGTGGGGCTCGACGGGCAAGGAACTCCTTTAAAGACTCGACATCCGATCGCACTGCCCCCACGTTTGCGCTTTCGAGGGTTAGGCGCGTCCACGGAAGGATGTTCCATGATACCATTGGCACGATCCATTGGAGAGAAATGTATCTTCAAAGCGCGGCGCAGAGCGCGCCGGGGAGACGTTTGACACTGTAGGATTAAGAGCAAGGCAATTGGCTGCCGAGCCTTGAGCCCTGATCAATCGGTGTCTTAGCTGTCGGTAGAGGAGGTGGCGGAGACGACAAGGAAAGCCAAATCGGGATTGCGATGAAATCAGAGACAATAATGGAACACTGACGCGCTGAACAGACTTAGACCAATGAAAGCGACGCTTGAAGACGAGACGTGTGCCTTTGAAGTGCATTGAATGTTTCAAGACGAACGAACCAAGTTTCGAGATGGAGCCAAGCCCTGAGCCGGCGCTTAAGTTTCTTGGCGATCGAAATGGCGGGTGTATCCGGGACTAGTCTCAAAGTCGGAAAGCACTCTTGATAGCACCAACAAGCAGCAAATAGACTATAATACGGAATCCTGAAGTCGGATGAATCTACAATAGTGCAAAGTGCGCTCCTATTCTTGCAATATCAATCATTATAGCGAAAGACATTGCGCCTCTTCCATCTCCTTTGGAAAGATTACATTGAGGTTTCAAGTTTGCTACCTGCCATTTTGCAACGTTTCCGAGAAATATCGGGTGCAACGGCGCCGAGGTGAGATCATGGTGGGCCATAGCTTTGCTGTTACTGTACAATTTATCATCGGTTTGATACATTACTGCGTCTCTCTTATAATCATCTCAAGGCTGTAAAGCAAGGAGTAAGTGTTGTGATGAAGAGCAGCGCTCGTATCATGAGCGACATCCTCTAGATATTTGTATCCAGCATGTGAAGCTCATTCCGTGTGAATGATATCGTTGCAAATCTAAAAACCATCTCATCGAGGTAGATGATGAGCTAGTTGTGTTTTCGCGTAGTTGTTAACACCTCGATCTGAATTATATCGGCAACGACTGATGCTATTGAATCTTGGAAATATTTAAAAAATATCAGTAACAAGAGTTGCAAGCGAGATGCATAGAATAGGGATTAGCTCGTACTTAATTCCCACGTGTATTATTTTGAAGAAACTCTATTGCATCTTAATCGAGAAAGTCGTCTCTGAGATTGAGAGAATGGAGTCAGACTGGCAGCTGCAGTCTCTGCTTTAGTCTATATCGGAAGGACAGATACGTATCTCGATCGAATTTCGTCCTCGTGGCAACTTTTGGTTAACCTCGCGCGAGGCAAACATCGAGAATCTGCTAAGAATTTCCAAAGCATTCCACATAAGGCTCGCTGTAACCTAGTCCTTCATTACTTTCAATGTTGCTTGTCTCTAAGATCTTCCGAGAGATTATCATATTCCTATTCGGCACTGCGATACTGCTGAGAGGAATCATCTCAAGATGAGGTGTAGACCCTCTTCAGGAAGACTGACTCTTCCTCTCTCGCTGAGCATGATGACAGCTGAGGAATGATTTATTGACAGAACAAGATGCAAGGAGCGCACCCACATCGTGTGCGAGACTAGCACCACTAGGCTGGCGGTTTCTTTAGGATAGAGAAAGCTCAACAAAACAACCTTTACTGCTTCGAAATGCTCAAAAATGAGGATCGTCGAACTTTTCGCTTGAATGACATCAGGACCAGCATGACTCTAGCTTTAACACAAAATAACCCTGAATTTCGTCTCACATACTTCTATAAATTGCACTCCACCAAATTTGTGTTAATCTCTACGCCATCGCTAATGGACTTAACACAAGTTCTTGTTACAATCCTTGATATATAAATATCGGCATTTTTTCCAACCATCACTCACCTCGCAACTCTCTTCCGACCCCAGACTCTTAGGATCAAAAACATCTCTTGATTCAAAGACGGACAAGACTACCAATCGTTTATCTTTCTTGAATATCCATACCACAGAGAACAATTTACGCCATCATGTATATCAGCGGTTTCATGCTCGATGCAGGTCGTCCTCAGCGCCTCAAGGATCGCAAGATGCGTCGTCTTAGAGCAAACTTGCCTTTCCCGTTCTTTAAGCTTCCAAGGGAGATCCGGAACATCATCTATGAAAAGGTGTTCTCGACATCCCTTAACGACAAAGTCATTACTCCGGATCCTACCTACTCACGTCGTCGGTATAATGACTTTTGTCGGAAACATCGCGACAAGTACCTCGGGGTCGACCGCACTATCAACAACGGTCTAGCCCTTCTCCAATCGTGTCAGCAGGCCCACGAGGAAGCAGCAGCAGTATTATACGGTCAAAGCACATTCTACTTCGACGATTCTCAGCAATTTGAGACTTTCACACGTAAGAGATTTGCCGTCGATGTCTCGGCTCACTGCTACTATTGTTGTCAAGATCGCTGTTGGTCTGTTTGTGGCGGTGGGAAGCACTTCGTCGATATTCCATTCACGGACTTGGTGACCCTGAAAAGCTGGCTTTCTACCATCGGCGAGAGAAACCGTCTTAGGATTCGGCACATCCAGATCCATTTCTCAGACTCTCGATTTACTAAAGTTCAGCCAGCCAGCCATTGGACCTGGGACCGGCGCCCGGGAAAGCCGTCCCACGTTGGTGGTGACGTCCTCGCAGAAGCCCTGCAGTTTTTGGCAGGTGGACACAATTTGGATACCTTTGGAATCTTCTTCATCTCCTCACCCAGAGATCTCCTTGATGATGTAGGGTTTCAACGCAGACTACACAGGATGGCGTTTGGACATCTTTTCTCGGAAACCTACCATCCACACTCTGGTAAGATGATGAAAGCCTTATCCAGTATCTGCGGAATTCGAAAGTTGGAATGCGAAGACATAACGGATATTGATGAACAGGATAAGTCCGAGATGACTGCCATTCAGGGTGACTATAGAAAGGTCAAGGCAGCGATGGAATACGGATATGGGAAGCATCTAAAGCTGGAAGCCCCTGCACTTTGGTCAAAACCCTATGTTGATCAGATCGAGTGGGTAATGCAGGACCCGAAGCCAAAAGTCCAGAAATGAAGATAGTTTATGACCTCTGTATCTAGACTTAAATAGCGGCTTGTTGAGCTGCATAGCAAGAAACCAAATTGCTAAAGACGTCACTTAAGCTCGCGAGCGCGGCGTCCTTCGTGCTAATCATTTGTCTTTCGCAGTAGCACTTGCTTGTTGGCACCCACTTCCCAGTTCTCATTCAACTTATAGAAAACATTGGAGTAGAAGCTCAGCAGCGAGGACATAGGAATGGGTAGTCGTACCTACTCAGTATTGTATCTGGCGGACTTTTCCACAATTGAATCGGACTACAATCGCCCTACTCTGCTCGAACCCGCCATTAGCCCTGCCACCTCACCACTTCAGCTCCTCGATCTTCTTGTCCTAACTCTCCCTGTTCGCCACCCACAGCAACGCCTTCATAAAGCCATCCACCCATCATTGCACCTCTATCTTCTCAACTTGGCATCCATCTCACTAAACATGCACACTGACCATATCTGCCTGAAGTATTCCGCAATGCCACTCTAGCATGACCTCCGTATAGCCAAGCAGCTGTACGACGCGCATTTCCTCGCCATTCTCGTTGACCGTTTTAGCCAAGCTGGGATTCCAGTTCAGCAATTGCCTCCTTCCAGCCAAGAATGCAGCGGCGTCATCGGGGTTGAGCTGCATTGTGATTGATGAAATCCAGGCATGGGCGTTAACCATCAACAGTTGCTGCTCCTCTTCAAGATAGACAAGGTAGCTACCAACTGTCTCCTCGGGGTGGATTTCTATACGATCGAGAACAACGGCGAGTGTGTTCCCTGCAATTGTGACGGAGTTGGGTAAGTGCTGTGCAAACAAAGGGTGGAGAAAAGGCCATTTGCGCCCAGCTTGGGTGGTTGTGAGGAGAACTTCGCGAGAAAGGGTGAAGTGACTATTTAGGAGGGAGCAAGAGACTTTGAGTAGGGTTGAAGCTGAGACTTTCTGTTTGAAGCACAGCTCTCCTAGATGGATAAAACGAGTATTGTTCGGGGTTCCTGCCAGATCGGCGTAGCCACCGTCTTCATCAATCTATTTCCGTTATGATGAAAGAGCAGCGGCGGCCCCGACAGGGACCACATTATCCTCGTTGTCATCAATGTGCCAACCGACGCAGCGTTGGCGGAGCCAGCAGGTTTCGCGAAGCGAGCTAATTTCATGGCGTCTGTTGACATGGAAAGCAGCCGCGCGAGATCCGCTGAACTCAACATTTCATCACCGCCGCCATCATATCTCAAGTATTCAAAGTGCTAGTGGTGCCAGCCGAAGACATAGATCCCTTCAAGTCGATTTAGGCGTATAGCGGTGATTCGCTGACAGCCGTGAAACTGAGAAACTGGTTCTCGAAGACTTTGAACGCCTTCATAAGGATAATGAAGAGTTTAAGTCGTAAGAGCCTCGGGGCATTGGCGCAGGAAACGGTGGGAAGGAGTCGACTTGTTGCCCTGGCGAAAGAAGTGGCGTCGGTCGACGAGAGTGAGGAAGCAACGTATTATAACCGTGGTTTTCGTTCACGCTTATCGATAGAGATGTAATAACATGTAGTTGTATGCTCGCAAGATTCATAAAGGCTTCGTAATTGATGAACACTGGGGAACGATAATGATGGATTGGATAGCATGTTTCTGCGCGATAGACTCATAGCTGCCATACTATTCCTACACTCAAAATCGCGAAGCCAAACGCAACGGCTCAATGCTTCGATATCGCCCTATCCTGATACATGGAAAGCATAGTTATGCGCAACCGAAATTCAGCGGTGACTTCTCGTGAACATTGAAGTTAAACCATGCCTGATCAGCCAGTACGCTGATGACACGCCGAACCTTCATTCGAAGATGCGAATTCCGCACATCCGCAAGCTTTCGATCAGACTCTGCTTTATGCGCTTGGCTTTCTCGTGATCGGATTCGGCGTCAATGTTCTCGAACCCAAGAATATTCGTGCAGTTTTGCAGAGAAGAACCGACGACGCCAAGAGGCGACCGTCCTATCGATCGAGATTGAAGTACGATCGAGGGTTCTTCTCGCTGTTCTCGATTGGACAGCTACGCCGAACTGGTGGGGCTACGTGCGGCAGAATCAATCTGACGCTCGTAGTCTCGAGTCGGCTGCTCGAGTCTGCATGATGGGCAAGCAATGCATGGTCACATTTTTCATGGCCAGTGCCGTGTCAAGAATGCGGTCTCACGACAGTCGTGTGTCGTCGAGCCATTTTCCATTGTGCATGCTTGCTTCTGAGACTGCGCACACGGAGAAGCTAGATGGGATGACTGACTCCATGTGGCGGTTAAGCCGAAGCGATGCCTTGGACAGTGTACCCTCCTCTTCTAATCATCCGGAGACCTCATGATCAACCCGGGCGTCCTGGATGTCTCGTTTTTCATCCTCTACGCCGCTAGCCATCTCCCTATCCCGCACCCCTCTCTCTATCGCCAAGAAGTCCTTCACATCCCTGTCATCGAAAATCTCCCGCAACTTCTCGACACAAACCTTCATCTTCACGATAATCGGATCGACCTCTTCCTTCCACTCCTTCCACTCCTGAACCGTCTGATCGTTCCTTAGACTCAGATTGTGAAGTTTAACCATGGCTGCACCATATCCTTCCGCATGCGGTAGCGGCGGCTGCGCTTTCGTCATTTGCAGAAATTTCTCAATCCCCGGATGAAAGTAGTCGCGTGCTACCGCGTGGTCACAGAGAGTTGCCAGTTCGACGCAGGCGTCGACCGCCGCTCCGTGAGAAGCTTCGGTGGGAATCAAGGCGTCGATCGATGCCTTTAGCGCAGCTTCGGCGAGGTGAGTCGATGACCTTGGCGTGAATGCCTACGAAAGGAGGACTTACGGTTGAGCAGAGCGGTGAAGTGGGTTGGGAAGGGGAAAGCCATTCCTTGAATTTTCTTTTGCGGGGTGTGTTTCTCTACAGAGCAGCTTCCAGTCTGGGAAAAGGGCTGTGAGAAATGGGAAGAAGTAGACATGATCTAGTCTTTAATCTTTCTCGGGGGCAAAGAAGCACGAAAAATGTCGATTTTCGTACACGATAATGTATACTGCTTCAACACTCCCAGTCTTCCCCTTGTGAGGTAGCACGGAAGTTCACGTAATACCCAAAGGAGGCGAGCATCTATTGCAGTCTGACGCGCACCGACTTCTGCAACGAAAGGCTCAAGCTGCTCCGAGGTGGCATTTCAGGCAGCTACCGCTGGCTGCTGAAACACTGCGTACGGCCAGACCTTGAACAGTCGGGGGCAAACAAGAAAGAGGAAGCGGTACATGCTGCAAGAGTAGCGAGAATTCTTTCCGGTCATTGCAATCATAGGTACGTCCAGTGTACTAGCCGACCTAAAGCAGTATCATTCGGCGTGGAAGTCGACTGTAGATGAATTATCACGAGACCTTCTTTCTTGAGCTGCTGTGCTTCGGCCTTTCTAGGGTCTTGTCGCTAGTGTGTCGTCTTTTGGGCCATCCCTTGCTATCACAAGCTCTCATTCTTACTCCACGCTGGAGCCGGACTCTAGGCGGGCTCTAGCTTTCCTAAAGAAGGGGCATTCTGGCGTAGCGCTGCGGTCGAAATTGATTTTCGTTCGGTCCGGGTAGATTTCTGTCTCATGCGTAGCAAAGACGAGCCGGTGAAAGATGTCGAGAATGTAATGATGCAAGATGCTTGTACTGTAGAGTAGCTAGCTATGAGCTTGTAAGTTCCAGAGCCACTTGGAAAATCGGATCATACTAGCGTCCTGTCAGACTAAGTCCCTCATTGAACCATGAGACTACCCTCTTTGGATGGACATGTATACATAGGGTGAAGGCCATCCATGACATCTTTCATCGCCATAAAGACTGGAAAAAGATAGGGTAAGGATGAGCTGTGATGCCGTTGGTTCTATCAAGTCAAGGAATTAATTGTTTTTGACGAAGATGGGAGGCACAGTGTGCCGAGGTCATGATGCGATTTATACAATTTGTGCAAATTATGCAGCAAATGTCATATCTTAGCAAGGTCTTAAAGCGTGACGGAGGAAGGAGTAATCGTAATACTTAGGTTTGTAATTATTGTTCATTATTATTCTTGTTATTCTTATTAATAATATTATCATCATCATTGTCATTTGTCGAATTCCTTCAACCACTTCGATTTTGTTTGACACATTCTAGATGAAACTGGCGCATTTTACTAACCTTATCCGATTTATCAATGACGTCATGACTTGATGATTGCACAATTGCCAAGACTGCCAAGACTGCCAAGAGTTTTAGCACGTTGCAGTGGCGCAAGAGGACAGCCAGTCCCGCTCTTCCTCGGAAACATGTCGAACTGAGGCACTCACGGCACTGAAAATAACGTCAGTCAGGGATGAGTTATTGGTTATTGCCCGTATAGCTTCCTTGATAGAATGGCAATTAGCACCACCCTAGGTTTTGGTTGTGTTTCCAGGGCCAGCCAGGGATAAGTAGCAACGACAATGATATATTCTAAAATACCTCTTCTTCAATCTTATCATCAAATCTCATCTCACTCGTCTCCCAGCTTTCAATCCGGACATGCGGAAGGCAACGTGTCGCACCGCAACCTTGACCTAGTCTGGCCTAGCCTCCCTTAGCCTAGCCTTCTCTCTTTCCTATCTTCTCCTCAAACATATCACTCCACTCCTCCAAGTACATGGTACTTGGTACTTGGTACTTGATGCATCCTTGCGGCAGGTGCGTATTGCTTCTTTCTATTAGTGGTGAATCCAGTCACCTCTTTCGTCTGCAGCTGCAGATCCGTGCTCGATTCTCCTTTCTTATTCTCAATCCTGGCAATTCGTTTCATTGCTCTAATCACCTCTTCAAACACCACCGGAAACAAGGCACACAATTCCTTACACCACCTCCATCTTACCTTGCCACCATGACGTTGCTTCTTACAACTTTCTACCGCCATCAAGGATTCCAAGTAAGACTTTGGCTCAAGTCTTTTTATCAAAAACAAGTGGCCCGCTGCTGCACAATATTCTTCCTTGAGATAGATAGCAAAGAATCCAGTCCTGGCTCCATGTTATCAACTCGGTCGCAATATGTCCTTCCAACTTCCATCCAACAATCTGTCGCAAGCTGATCTTGACGCGTCCAATAAGAGCCCCGTCTACGTCGCTGTTGCTGTTGGGTTTGTCCTCGCCACTGCAGGCGTCATACTTCGTGCTGTAGCGCGGCGCAAGTCGGCAGCTGCCTTCGCATGGGACGATTACACCATCATTTTTGCTTTGGTGAGCTCTCCTGCGCCTCCCTCTCCCACTGCTGTATATACTGCGGAAGCGCTAAGGTTGGCACTAGATCCTTCTCTATGCGCTAGACATCTCCTCCCTCCTCTCGGCAGCAAAGTATGGACTGGGTCAACATCTTCCCGCTGTCATTTCGACCGTTGTTCCATTCCAAAAAGTCTGTTTCTTTCTTGCATCGGTCCCCACACCTCGAGGCTGACAATGACAAGGTGGCCCTCATGAACATTACGCTCTGGCTAGCCACAGCCGCTGCGACAAAGGCATCCCTCTTGTTGCTCTACTATCGCCTCTTCTCTCCATCGAGGCGCTTCCGCTTCGCTGTTCGCATTGGCGCCGTGATTGTTTTATGCCAATGGGTTAGTCTCACCTGTGCAGCAATCTTCCAATGCAGACCGTTGGCCGCATTCTGGAACCATGCTATTCGGGACGCCAAATGCATCAATTTGCCTCGTTTCACTATCGTTGGGGGCGTCTTGAATCTCTTGACTGACGTCTTGATTCTCTGTCTTCCGATTCCCATGGTCTGGGGCTTAAACACCACCAAAACTCAGAAAGTCACTCTGACTTGCATATTTTTACTAGGAATACTGTATGTCCTGTGGTTCCCCAACGTGGCGCTCTGTGACCATGGTTAACAGCCTGACAGTGTGTGTGCTATCTCAATTATTAGAATTAGCAAACTTGCCTCTGTAAACTACGATGATCCAACCTGGCGTCTTGTGGACGTCTATCTGTGGACATCGTTGGAAAACAGTGTCGGGATCGCCTCGGCATGTCTTCCTACTATGCGTGAGTACAAATGCCACCTTGCCTTCTGGAATCTAGAGCTAAAGGCACCAAGGACCACTCTTTGGACGTTTCCTCCCCGGTGCATCAAGGGCCGAGTCCTCCAACAAAAAAGACAGCAGGCCCGCCTCTCAGCCTATAGCGAAGGCTCAGTTCAATCGTCTTTTTGATGAGTCGGTAATAGAAACTACGCCCATAGATGAAGTAAAAGGTGGAGCCGACGCCTGGACGAGTTCCGACTTAGCAGCAGGCAACGAGCTTTTCAGCATGGCCAAAGCTCCGACAAGACCTCTTCACTCTATGAATCCTACAGGACAAGGTGAAGATCAGCGCTATCCAGCCAAATTTACTCGGAGGGCAAATTATGAGTAATCGTTGATTTGCTGCTCTATGTGAAAGAGAACATGCCTCCCGAGGCTCCGATCTAAGCCTGGGGTTTACGGACGAGAAGGAAGCGTAAACGAAGAGCAAGTGGACTACTAGAAATGGCAGCTGTACTGTCGCAAATGGCCACGTTGTAGCTGAGAGGTTGGGCCACATCTTTGGAGGCTCGAGATGGATTAATGAGAATGAGATATTGTATCAGACCTACGGAGATGGCAGGTTCATTGACAGCCAAAAGGCAAGAAGGCCTGGGCCTCGGGACTGATCCATTCGCTACGCCTTAATGGAAAAAGCTGATACGTCTCCATGATCGTGGACACGTTATCCACATTCCAAATAGTTCCATCTTTATCACGTCTGAAAGTGTGGCAAGATGGGACACAACAAGAAAGAACCTCCCCCCCCCTCCTCTCTCCTCTTCCTCATTTCTTAGACCGCACCACTCCCATCTCAATCAGACCCAAACCCAGTCCCCTTTCCTCCTTACCAAATGAAGCAAAGACGACTCCTCTCCCCCACTCCCAACTCCAATACCATCGCAGCCAACAACATTCGTTCCTCCATTCCAACCCCATCCCAGCCGGCTCCCCACCAACACCATTGCGATCCCATCCACACTTACTTCGTTACCTTGAACTGTGACAATGCCTACTCTTCCCATGATTCAGATAATCTATTGCAACAGCCGCGCCTCTGGCAGTGACGTCAACCGCGACAGTCCAGCACTTCAGCACCATGACCGGCCCCAGCGGGACAGACAAATTCTCAATGGTGATCTTGGGGCGGGTCCCACCATCAGCACGGTGGATTCGACGCTCACCCTCATTTCGGTCGTGATTCTGACTATTACTTTACCTGCTTTGACCCTGCCTTCTATTCATTAATACTTTGACCCTCACGCCCCTCACGCCCCTCACCTTCATGACCCCAAAGCCATCACCTCGGTCTACCCATCTGCACTTAGCGGTCCAGCCGTTTGAACACTCCGTACAAAGCCCTGTCACTTCTTGATACTGGAAATCTAGGTGTTGGTGTCGCTATTAGACGTCAAACTTTTTCCCACGGATAGGAACCAGAGGGATCTTTACACTGACCAAAGCGCTCCAGATATCGAATCCACCACATCTCGAATTGAATTCGTCGAATGCAATCCTTACTCATACCAGCCCCTGCCGTGCATCCAATGCCACGCGTAGCCATATTTTGTCAATCGCGCAATCGGATCACCTTAAAAAGACAGGCATCAGCCGACGACTCGGAACGATCCACCGTAAGAACAGCTCGGCTTCCCGATATGATCGGCGGGCAACATTGCGAGATTATCAGATCCGCCGTCGAAGATGCGAGTTTGCCAAGCGTAGATGTCGAGCAGAGTAGAGTAGGCGCGTTGCTGCAGATTTGCTGGTCCTCTCAACAGGGGGCGATATGAGGCCTTGTTGATGTGCAATGCTATAAGTGAAACGTGTGAGGCAGGCTCGCGGCTTCCCAAGAGGCTTGCTTGCGTAGAAGACTTTTCCGCCACTGTGTGCTTTTCCCATGGATCAACAATGGGAGCATCGCTTCCAAAGAAACGCCGATTGCTCTCTAAGCAACCTCCGATCCGTATCAATTGATGGCCATGATCAAAACCTTCCATAGATCCCCATCTTCATACATCTACTACGATCCATCGAAGCCTGACTTCCATGCTTGTAGCGTGGGTTCTCCGCTTCTGAGCATAGACGCCTTCGAGTCGAATATTAGGAGGGAGCATATATAATCCCCCACCCCACCAAATCGAATGCTATAGAAGTCAGTATAAATTACATAGAGCTTCCACATATAGTCGCAAGAGGTACATTTAGTCACCAGAAGTCGTCTCGTTCGTGATCACAATGTCCGCGGTCGACATCCAGGGCTAGTTGTCTCACGAATGAGATCCATCACGGGTCACGGGCACAGCCAAAGATATAGGACTGCGGTTGAATCATCCCAATACACGGATTAATATGCCTGAGCAGGCATATATTTCTACCACAGCCTCAAGAATGGTCCGAAATACGGTAAGCCGCACTAAATTCTCGCAGAGGACATTTCTAAAAAGCGTCGCCAGCGCTAGCACCAATGAGGCGGCAGATGCCAGAGCGGACGCCAGGTCTCGAGTATACATGCAAGATGCGTCACGATGTACAGACGACAAGAGTCTGATCTTCATCTTTCCAATAGCCAGATCTCATCATGGCCAAGACCCGGCCATCCATGCCGAAAGATCTCAGTGCGACACGAATAGTTCTAGTGATCAGCTCAGTGCTGAATCAGAAAACTTCGTCTCGAATGAGAACAGCAAGGAGACGGATCCAGCTATTCGACCGCCAGAGAAAATCTCAATCCTCCAAACACGTACGCCTGACCTCCTATAGCAGCGAGAACACTTTGAAGCCCTTAATTTAAAAAGAAACCCGCTTTAAGCCGAAAGCGTCAATGCAAGGTGACCGTCTCACAACTTCACACAACTTCACCGAACAGAACCATTGACTGAAAATTGATCAATTGTAATACACACCAACTCATCGTTCCAACGAAAGCGGCGGACGTGGCGCAAAACACAGCGCGTGTAACATTGCCCCTTGCCTGGGGTAATGATCGGGGTGCAGTAGAATCTGCCGCAGTGTTTGCAGCAGTCCATGCAAACATCCCACGTCAAGCGGGCGATTTCTTTTTTCGTGCCAGCCTCACCGCTTAGGCGAAGAAATGCTATGGATTCGGGAGAGAAGACATCGAATGATAAAACCACCTGTTGATGCAAGGTGAGCACTATGATATCCGTGAACCCATCGTTTCACAATGGCGGAGACTGCGACCTCAGATCAGTGACATTCTTATGGGTACAACGAGGCCGAAAGAAAGCGCAGAGGTCAGGTCTAGTTGTAGCTGCACTCTTAAGTTGTATACGAAACATCATACCCAACAGTCTAGCAATCTAGGATACTATGTCCCTCTGCCAAGGATGTTGTTACCAGCAATAGAACTGTACAAGATAGGTACAAAGAAGACATAGTGGTAGATGTTGAATCCCCCAAACCCTCTCGTCAGCGCCGTTCCAGCCGTATCATTTCTTGGAATAGGCCACCTCCGCCTCCCCCCGAGCCACCTGGACCATGTACTCGATATCCTTCTGGAACTTCGTAGTCTCCCGGAGGATATCCTTGATATGATGCAACCTGAGCCTCTTGTCGCTTTCACCCTGCGCGATCGAAGCAGCCGAGAACAACACATTGCGGATCTGGCGCCCGTTCAGTTCTTTGAAAGGGGAGCCTTCGCCCTGTTCGTCGTCGTCGGGCCAGTCCAGCAATTGTTGCTTGTCGTACGTGTTGTCGTCGTTCAGCTGGTCGATGAAGCTTTTGTAGATGTTGTTCTTTTGTTTGTCATCGAGGTCCTTGTATCTGATGGCGAAGTTGACACGCGATTGCACTGCTATGTCAAAGGTCCGGATTCGGTTCGTGGTGAGAATCAAGATTCCGTTGTAGTATTCTAGGGCGCGTAGGAGGACTATATTCCGCAATTAGAGGTGCCCGCAGGATATGCCAAGACTACTTCTTGCCCAGGGCTTCTTACTAGATACTAATGCATTTCTGTCCAGGTTGGCTGTATTGCTGGACCTAGACTCCAGGAAGACGTCTGCTTCGTCGCTACCCGAGCAATCAGCCTTCATGTACAGAAATCTTGAATTCCATGCTCGACTTACAACAACATAACCGCGCGCCATGTTGCAGCTAGTTCAAAGAGCCGCTGAAGCCTGGGCTCTACCTCGGTAGGGTTCAGGCCAATGTCAGATACGCCAACGGCGAATAACGGCTTTCCGCTCACTTCGGCGACACTCTCTGATGCCATTCAGTCAAGCGTAGTCTATTTAGATAGGGAGACCGATAGGACTCACCTGCCGTCAACGTCTTGCCCACACCCTAGAGAAATAAAGTTCAAGTCAGCGTCAAGGAACTTGCAGAGCAATAGATAAGGAGAGCCGAAAAAAGAAGTAGGATTCCAGTTACCGGAGGCCCTGCAAGGACGTCAGCAAATCTGCAATTTGGCTTATCGATAGAGCCTCCTTACCATGTAAAAGTATGACTAAGCCATTGCCTTTTCCTTGCGAGAGATCATTCATTGCGCGGTTCTTATTTTCCGATCCGCTCGCATGACAAGTAACTAACTTCTTGATCAAGGACTTCTGCAACTTGTTAAGTTCTAGTCGTTCAAACGACGAGTCGTCTTTTATTTTCTTGATGTCCTTCACGTTCTCCACATCAAGCTCCACCCATCGTTTTCCCTTGAGATGATAGCCCAACAGTCGTGGTGGACATAGGAGCAATTGTGTCTCTTCCCATCCAGTGGCGGTCGTGACGTCGTTATCATAGTGTGGCTTTTGGTTCTCTCTTAATCTGTCGTTGGCAGAACATATGCCGCATGTACATGCATCGTCGTCGTCGTCGTCGATGACGAATGCAATGTCGCCTATGGGTGGGAACTTGGTAAAATCTGGGCCATGCTGAATGTATGAGCCGAAGTCCACCATGACACGATCTTTCTTGATCTACCAGTATTCATTAGTATCTTAAAGAGCCGAGAATAGCTGCGTTAGGGTCGAGCTAGGTGCTTACTCTTTGCTTCCTGGATGGTGTCGCAATCCTTACATCTGAATGTTGGCCAAGGGAAGTTAGACTACTTGAGGATCTCAAGTCCGTGTGGTCGTCCTGTATATACTTAATTAATGAATCTACTCAAGCGAATTTTGAAACTCACTTGATGCCGGGTTGCGGTCTTTCGAACTCCGATGCCTCTTTCCAGAAGATCTCCCTCATAGTCAAAGATTTGCCGTCCTTTTTGCTTTAGACAGAGCTCGCGATACCTTTCCCCTCGCTTGATCAGTCTCTGTTTCATGGCCTCTCCAAAGTTTATGCCGCCAGCGCTATTGGGGTCGTCTGAGCTATCCCGATGGAATTTCAGAGGATAGCAAGGCAGAGAGGTTATTGACTTCGTGCCT
Source organism: Alectoria sarmentosa (assembly GCA_009733775.1). Lineage (NCBI taxonomy): Eukaryota > Fungi > Ascomycota > Lecanoromycetes > Lecanorales > Parmeliaceae > Alectoria > Alectoria sarmentosa. The sequence continues at coordinate 19,279 of WOGZ01000337.1, forward strand.
TTGAAGTCCTCGAAGAAGAACTCGACAGGAGCCCGATAGAAGTTGGTCCCATTCCAGTCATAGGTCCAGCACTCAAGTATCCACTTCTCACCGCTATTCACTTTCCTTTTGTAATTGTATTGGCAATACTTTACAATGAAGGCTTGCGGGCGGTCCATAAATGTTGCAGAGGAAAAGACCAATTCGCCTGGTGGGAAAATCGTCCAGAGATAATCGAATGAGACTGTGTTGGTCTTTTCTTGCATCTCGCGGGCGCCGTTGAAATAAGATTCTAATCCTGGAGTCCTGCGAACTTCATCTAACAGTAGCTTGAGATCGGCTGTGGCTTTCTCCAGGCCGCCGGCGGTCATTGGCGGGGCCAGGAGGCCATCCAAGGAACCTGCAACAGAGTTGCCTCTGTTTTTCAGCTCATTGTAAAGGTCGGAGACCGTTGACTTGGATGGGTCGCGGTATGCAAGATCATTCAACAAAGTCCAATTATGGACAATCGGCTCAAAAAGGCTGTAAAATGACATTGTCGTCGATGTCGTCAAATGGCGAAGCCATGGAACATGGGCCAAGGCGTGCAACAACAAAGCACGCAAACTGTCATCGTCGATGGTGATTACGGAGTAATCATACTTGTTCTGGCTATCAAAGGCTCGCAGTACTGTCATGGCATGTGCAGTTGTTGCCGATTTTTCTTTGCCTTCCTTAATCGTAGAGGCACCATCAATTTCTTCCGCGTAGCCTTCCTTGTTAAACTTCTTGTCTCGAAAACGGATTCGCTGAGAGTTGCCAGACTCAGCGGTAGATGATCCTTCTGCTACGGTGGCTTTGGACGCAGTCTTTCGTTTGTGTCAGTATGCAGTATGCTTGGCGGGCGGTTGTCCACACGGCGTGGATGTGAGTACTAACAGATTCTGAGACGTCGCCGTTGACTGCTGTCATAGAGGATGCTGAATTTTTTCTGGACTACAGCGATTCATTCAGCTCTTATTGCTCGGCTATAACATTGCGTTGACTTACCAGGGATGTAGGCTTTCCATCCTTGCTGCTCTTCTCGCTCTCCAATCTTATTACTTTCTGTTCAAGAAGCTCGATATATTTTTGTTCCAACTCTGCTATCCTCGGATTTACCGCCATTTCGATGCGCAAATTGTAAAAAGCGCGTTGGAGGACAGATCCCGGATGGTAATAAACACAGTGGGAGATTAGGTGGGAGGCTGGAGTGGATTACTAATCCTGAAAAATTAGCATGTAACAGTCACCTTAGAACGTTACATTTTGGAAGGATTATGCAGCTATCTTGCAGCTCCGAATATAGGATGCAGTAGCATGCAGTGTGACAGCGCCAAGGAATGGGGGCTGAGCGCTAGACGCACCAATGAGGGGAGACTGACCAACAATCGCTAAGGGATCTCAGCTAGCCAAGAGCGAGGCTGAAACAAATTGCCCACTCGCTGCCTCATTACGTCGGAAAGGTTGAGATTTTAGGGGCGCCGACCACGAGCTTGTTATATGGCCAACGCTGTCTAAGCTCCAAGGAAAATCCATAGTTGAATCGGAAAGCAAATTCTCAAGCCAACCGGGATTGAGATTGCCCGTATCTTTTCCCCCGCAATGCCGGAGATCAACTCCTCGCTCCAAACAGCTCCTACCTCTTCACGATGGCGCGATTTTTGGACCAAAGACACCAGAGCGAATCTGTAAGTTATGACACTCTCGACTCTACGAGGCGCACTGACTGTGCCAGACCCTCGTACAAGATCGCCAACGAAGCTCAGCCAACCCAAGAGTTAAAGAATATTGAAAAAACGATCACGATGGAAGAACTGGAATTTGTCAAGACCGCGGACATGGACTCGTTGACACGACTGTTATCGGACCGCTTGAATGAGGCAGAAGGACGCCAAGAAAAGCACGCACACAGCCAGCACTCGATCGGGAGAATAGGAAAGGCAGCTGTCGCCTTTGCCAACCATTTCTCAAGTTTCCTCCAGGCATACTCCGGCATAATAGAGATCATGGAGGGCGCTGACCAGCAGTACGGAGGTGTTGCGTATTCGGCACTATCATTACTTCTCATTGTTGGTGTCTTCTCCGGGAATAAAGCCCCGCTCGCTGATGTACGGACGTAGGTCGCCGTGAACAAGCAGAGAAAAGAACAGCACATTGAGACGGCACTGTTGATATTGCAGCGGGAATTCTCCCGGACCATAGTGCTGCAAGAAGTACATTCCAGTGAATCGATGAAGACGTACATCGCCGATGCATACAAGCTAGGCATTGAATTTGCGAGGGAAGTTACAATATACTATTCGAGACCGACGCATCGAAGAGTGTTTGAGGCCATCACAAAGCCGCCGCAGCTGGTTATCGACTTGAAAATATCAGCAATCACGAATGCTGTCACAGAGATTGAAAAGGAGAGAGCTGTGCTTGACAGTCAGCGACTGTTTCAAGTCCAACGACGTGTCGAGGAAGTCAAGAACGGCGTTGACGAAGTGAGGGTTGGCGTCGACGAAGTGAGGAACGGCGTTGGAGGTGAGCAGGTGACATCCTGACCTTGACCCAGGGCTGAACCGTTCATTTTTGTTTCAGATTCGCACACTCAAAACGAGCTTAGACTCCTCGGCTTGCTGAAAGGAAAACTACTTCCAGAGGGAAATCGTGATCCTGATGATCTCCTAGCACAATATACCAGGGAGGTCGGAGCTGCGTTTAGAAACATTCAACGGCTCTCGACCTTCAGTTTCGCACGACTTGTGCAAGAAGAGTCGTACAGTGCCTGGGATGGTTCGCGCGCTTCATGCATGATGCTACTGCATGGCAGGACGGCGGTCACAAAGACAGAGTACAGCTGGCTATCGCCAGCCATCTTCCCGCTTATTGAACAACGGCGGGCCCAAAACCGGCTTGTGATCTTCCATTTGTGCCAAGACAGATCCGTTATGGAAAATGACGTGCCAGCACACGCCGTATTATCGAGCTTGATATCCCAGCTTTTAGCCGCTAAAGCCTCAATTCTTCGAGATGAAGCACGATACCAGGACTTGAATCGCAAACTTTCTGATCCATCGTGGCGAACTCCCCGGGCAAAGATGCCATTTGCCGTACTGTGCGAACTTCTTAATTTCTTTTCAGATGAAGATGTGCATATTATTTTAGATCGAGTAGATCGGATCAAGGGAGACGCCCATGGCTTTATGACCTCACTAGTGGAACTGATTGAGAAGTCTAGGAGCAAGATCAAATTGTTCTTGGTTTCTTCGTCAAACGGCTCTGATAGAATTGGAGGGAAAATGTCTGCGGAGCTCCAAGAAAGCATTGAAGATGATCTGGGATCGGATCGTTTTTGGAGCTTAGAATGGAACCAGCGATGAAGGAGACATGTCGCATCCTTCACCCATCACTGTGCCCCTTCTGAAGGTAAGCGAATTGACGGCGGAGATTGAATGAGGATGAGAGACGCGCTGGGAGAAGGCGTTTTTTTGCAGCAGGATTTTGCCAAGGAATGGTGAAGCTAGTCTTTATCTGTCGAATGTCTTGGCAGGAAATCAGACTATTACTTCCTGTGCAACGCAATAGCTTTTGCTTAACAAGGTTTACAATCACACCTTGTATTGTTACTTTCAGATCTGATTTATAAAAGAGATGGCATTACAACAGCCGGAAGCTTTCCTGTACATTGCTTTCCTGATGATTCGTGCTGTTTTGGGAGCAACGAGTCTCCGGTATTTGGGCGGCAGCTCCCGACTGAAGAGAACTTGAACAGGATTTCAATGCATGCAAGCGAACACCTGGAACCTCTAATACTAGCAGCTTTTTATCCACCCTTGCAAGCAGCCCATGGTGGTGTCTTGAAGCCAGTATCCATTGGTCTCAATTCTTGAAAAGTATGTGTTTGTGGTCGCGTGAGGTAACTCTGACAAAGATGTTCATTCTTTGCCTTCGCACCATGCAACACGTCCAGGAGTTGTTGAGCAGCGCATACTTGTGTCCTTAGAACTCACGTCTTCCACCTCAGCATTGTGAGCGAGTGCCTCGGGAAGGTGAACATTCCCTCCCCATTCCATATACTCTCTCTCGCCACAACCTCCTTATCATTTTCATTCACATTGGTCACCCATACCCCATTACCGGTCACCGTCCAAACCACCACCTTCCCCGTCTTCAAGCCTTTGATCTCCGTTTCCCACCCCCTCTGCTCATGAACGTTCACAACGACCACATTGCACCAACTCTCTTCATCCACGCAAGCGCTGACATCCAACCACCCCACCTCTCTCATCGCTCCGAGCCACTTTGGCTCCGTCTCTCCGTCATAGGCCCCACATTTGACCCACGCACTAACCCTCTCGCCTTTCATGTACTTTGAAAAGAGCCATAGAGGCCACCAGATAGTCTGCTTGACCATGCCTTTCTCACTGGTCAAGAGAGGGCCAAGCACATTCACAGCTTGCGCAAGACAAGCCATGCCGAGTTTGTCACTCTGTCTCACAAAAACATTTAACCATATGCCCACAGCCAGTGCATCACTGAGCGTATATTTCTCTTCGCCACCCTTCTCACCTTCCGCGCGCTTTGGATCCCAGACATTCGATTCATCAAAGCAGACCTTGGGCCTCCAAGTTGCGTCTTTGATGACCACCTTGTTGGCAATCAAGGCAGCATCTATAAGTGCAGAGATTGTTTGAATAGCTTTCTCGGCGGAGAGGGGAGCGAGAGCGTTGGGGATGTGCTTGTCAGCGATAGTATAGACGTGGATGCTGTGCATGTCTATTAGCGGGGTTTTGGGGAAAGGAGAGAAGTGATCCGCGATTGGCTGCAGGCAATGGTGGAGGACGTGGGAGTCCCATAGGGTGCCCTCTAGACCATCGGAACCACCGAGGATGAGTTTGATGGAGGGGTCGAGGAGTTTGAGGGCTAGCCGGACGGCTGTCAGTGAATAGCGAGGCTGGAAGGTCTCGACCAAGAGGAGATTTCGCAAAGGAGAATGTGAAATTACGTACCTTTGGCCCATGATAGGGCTTGCTGAGCGTATTGTTCGGGGGTCATCTGATTGACTTGCCATTCTCCCCACATTTCGTTTCCTAGAGCCCGGTATTTGCCCTGGCAGACGTTTAGCTGGGCGTCAGAACTAGTGGGATCGATTCCAAAGGACAGAAAGGTCTACAAAGCTGGATATACTTACGTTGTAAGGCTCAGGGTGACCATTCTTCCGGCGTAGATTAGCGTAGTGGGTGTTTCTTGTACCGTTGCAGTATTCAACCCAGGCGAGAGCTAAGTAAAGCAATTCGTATGGCATACTAATAGAAAGCTGAGGGGCTTCTTACCTTCGTCAAGAGTCCCTGGTCGCAATTTAGCGGCCAAGCGAGTCCCAAGAACAACAGCGACATACCTGTGCCGAAGTTTAGACAAATGGAAGGCTCAGCCCCAAGCACCTGGCACCATTTCATGAACTCGTCTGTGCCGAATTGATTGGTCTCTGTAGTGACCCATGCTAGTTCAGGCCTTCATAAGTTCTCAGCTATCTGCGGCAGAAAGAATAGAATTAGTGCAGAAGGACTGTTTGCTCACCTTGACGGTCGGCCAGTTTTGGGTCCGACGCCATCAATCCAATGATAGGTAGCGCAAAAGTTCCCTCCTGGATACCTCACCACAGGCATCTTCAACTCTTTCAACGCCTCGAGCACATCTTTGCGGAAACCATTCTCATCTGACAGTGGATTTCCAGGATCATAGACGCCTCCGTATATGCAACGTCCCATGTGCTCCGTGAAGCCACTGTAGATGTTCCTGTCAATCTTTGAGAGACGCTGTGAGATATCTACAGTCACCGAGGGGGTTTCGTCGTCCGAGATTCTTGTAAAAGTGGCCATGGCTGGAAAAATGATTACCGGTACTCGTTATTGAGATGAGGGATCGATTCCCTATGTGCGCTAAGCTTAATTCACGGGAACCTAATGGCGCGTAGGATTTGATGGCGAGGTGCGCTGGTACTTTCGACGCGCGATAGATATATAATGTCGGCGGGGGCGGGGACAATCAACTTTACGATCATACCAGCCTCGTATATGTACATAAAAAAGTCTCTCAAAAAGGGCCCTTGCGCACTATACAATAGACCAATGGTAATTTGATCGCCTTATAATAGCCACGCCAAGGCCTGGCCAAGGTAGCAAAAATCGATACCCGCTATTGTTCCGAACCGTCGGGGCCCAAATTTAGGGTACTTGGTCCAATACTTGTAGGTACCGTGCCTCGTAGCCTCCGAGTGGCACGTTGTGGGCAACAGATTTACCTATTTTCGTAAATTTACATAGTTGTGCTAAAAGCGACATACCCATGCATCACAGCTGTATCGTGCCGTACCGAATAGTGCCCAGGATAGTATCCGAAACAATGGCGACAGGGGATGAAACAGGGAGCCCATAGTCTCCAACAAGTGAGATGTCAAAGAAGCTTATGGCCGAAGTGGTACCAATCTTTGAAATGTCAAATCACACGGATAGGGAGACAGCTTCGCGATTAACACCCAGCCGGTATTCATTTTCGTTCGTCAATGATACCTTGCTGGGCACGAAGGCCGCATTTTGCGTTGATGTATGAAGACTCAACGTCTTAGACTGCCTTTTTTGAGACGACTTGCGATTCCAGTAACAGACGACTTCAGCCGAACTCCAATCTTCGTGGTTGTTGGCTCTCCTCCTCCTGACGCCGGGGCTCCAAGGTCCGATCTCATAGGGTCCGTCCTCATGGACCCAGTTATGTGCATTGGCGTATTTATAATGTTCCGGTCTCGCGTCCAAACGCAGGGACTCCAGGCCCCAGGCGAAGTATACGACTACGTGCATTACCGTGCTTGTTATGTTCCGACAAATTGCAGGCTGCAGAACCGGACAGCTCCTTTACCTCCGCTAATCGAACCCATGGCCAAGTCGTGTGCAAATAAATCGGTGAAAGAGTCGCAAGCCGTAGGAGTCTTCATTTTCGGTATGCCAAAACAGGGCATTCGCTTGATGAGAGGCCACTTTCCACAGGTGAGGGCATTAATCAAGCAAGTGGAAAACCTATGTAGTCTACTCGTGGTAGATCGTTGGAAGCAAGAAGAGTGGACGGGTATCTGCATGCGCGTGAGGATGAATACGAGGTGAACCCCAGGCAGGGTACAAGCTATCAAGCGTGGAAGATCAAACCGCAGTTTCGCGGAGGTGACCTGGAAATCCGTATTGAGTTGGTTTTAACTCTCTCCAGTGACTATGCTCGAACAATATCGCGTTGCGGTTGGTAGAGTTCCTAATGCCAAGACCTTTTTTTCCTCACGTGACGCTCCTCCAAAGCGCCGCCTTCCGCTTTACGGGTAGACTAGCGGTTCTACAATTTATCCGTCTAGAATCCAGCGCGTCATTGATTTCGCCCTCTCCCTTGATATCGCGTACAGACCATAGACATGTTCAAGCAAAAACCCGACAAACCATCATGGCATCTCCCTCCCTCGAAAGCGACAACGGTGTGAAAGCAGAACTAATCCCTCCCGTCCCAACCCCACACTGGGGTTCACAGTCCGGAGCCTCTTTCACAGTCCGCGCAACGACCACCATCAGCGCCCGACCCCAGCCCGTGCTAGATGGGCTTCTGGACACATCCACATGGCCAGAGTGGAACAACTTCGTCCCTCGAGCTTCCCTGTCCAACCCTTCTAAGGATTCTGATGATCCCACTCGACTCCATCCGGGCACGGTATTCACGGAACACGTCGACATGGCCGGCCGCGGCAGATCTACTATTGTCAAGATGAAGCTGCTTATGACGACCCTTGATGAGATGGACGAGCCGGACAAGAAAGGCTTCAGAGCGGTCTGGCTTGGAAAGGGCTATCCGGACTGGGCGTTGAGGTCGGAGAGGGTGCATGAGATCTACGAGGAGAGCGAGGGAGGGGGCACTGTGTACGATGTCTATGAGACTTTCAGTGGGCCTTTAGCTTGGGCTGTGAAGTTTTTCGTAGGGACTACGCTTGTGAAGAGATTTGGGCAGTGGAATGGAGAGTTGAAAGCGTTTGTGGAGGGGAGAAAGTGAGGGAAGATGTGAGAATACTCCGTAGATGGGGGTATCTTTTTGAAGGTTTCTAGCCCTATACTATTTACTCGTATTGCTTCGACTGTCTTGCAAAGCCTTGGCGATAATGCAAATGAATACCTCCAAGATGGCTCCTTCCCCTTAGCGACGGCTATACTCTCCACCAGCATGTGGGCGCGGGTTACCCATCAGCAGCTGTCGACGAGGGCGAGGGCGAGGGCGTTTACCACCGGATGGAGGCTTGCGTTGTTGACCACTAGATTTCGGATGCCCATTGTCTTCCGATTCGGATGCGGAAGGCGAAGGCGTTTTCTTGCGGGAACAATAGGTGTTTGGCGGCGGAAGACCCTGCCTTCGGCTCCTGGTATGTTCTGTATGATTCCAAACCGGGTCATTGGAGTAGCAGTCTACCTTCTCAGAGTCGTGGGCACCTCTATGTTTCTATCAGAATCTCGCGTCACATACCACGATGGGCCCTGGCAAGGAAGAGATTCGATACGTACGAGCGAAATCTTTCATGGAGAACACGCGCTTGGTGGGCTTCTGTGTGCACATCAACAGCGGTCGCGGCCCAGTCGTGGTGAGTATCATCGTCGCTCAAGGTATGGTAAGCAGCATTACCGTGCATGTCTAGGAACGCCAATCGTGCTCTTGCATTGCTGAATATAGGTCAACGATACTCTCACAGTGTGGCACGTAGTAACTTACGCCTCGCTGAACTCGTCGTATCGCCGGGCAGGAGGGATCAGACGGCCATGTACACTTGGGATGAGCCCTGCCGATGTGCTCTCATAGTACTCTCGTTGCTCCTCATCGAGGCGTCTGAATTGAGTCGTCTCTATTCCACGTGCGGTCTTGTAGGCTGTTCTTGTCTGATTTCTGGGTTGTGTGCTCCTGCGGTATGCCCTATGGTCACGTTCCCTCGAGCTTCCACGAGGGAAACTAGGATGCGGTTCATGGCTCCCATCCGCCCTCAAGTGCCGTCCGTCGGGGGCAAAGCTTTCCGTCTCGCGGTACCGACTCGCATGCTCGGTTTGATAGTCCGCAGCAGAACCCGAATAGGAGGGGTATTTTCTATCAAAGTCTAGATTTTGCCGGTCTTGAACGTGAGTTTCTTCCCACTCATGCCCCGGAGTATTCCAGTGGTGGTCCCCCATAATGGTCGATATGAGGTTAGATTGCACCCCTTTGCGGAAAAGATAGATGTGAATGCGTAAGTCTGAGCGCTTTCTTAGATTGAGAGAAGCAATACGGACTCTGAGACACTTAGATATGGGAGCTTTAGTTAGGGCCCTTCCCCTTTCTATAGGCTTCGCTCTGGGGTGATACTACTACAATGCGAGGTCGGAAGGGATTTCCCCACGCGAAGTTTTACTGGATGCTCAGAGTAGCGCTAACGCTCCCGGTAGTATTGCATTTGAAGAGGGAATCTTCGCCCTCCAGAATATCACGAGCACTCATCTTAGCTCGATAATTCGCTCGGGGTCTCCAAAACACGACGCTTGCAGCGTGTTCCGAGCGACTAGGACCAGGTAATAAGCTGTAATCTGTCATGGATGAGGGGGGATGTTTCCAAACAAAGCAAGAAATGTAGCCAGTAACAGCCAAACTTGCCTGCTTCCACCACACTGGGCTGCGGTCGTTTACCACGTGATGCTCCTGAATATTTCCAAAAACTTGTGGTCTTTGGGCTTGAGCCCTATCTGATGCTTCATTTTCGATTTACCAGAAGACTAAAGTTCTGCACTCGTCCTCTTGAATCAGTGTCTCTCGACCATACATTGAGACTTCAAACCAATTCTGAACCTCCAACCAAAGTTAGTGTACTTACCAATTCATGTTGATTCTCTTGTAAAAGTAGTTTGGCCCGTTCTGGGCTCGGATTCTGGGTGCTGGGCCCATTCATGACTTCATCATTAACGCAGTCTACGCTTGTCAGTGCGAATATAGTCTAGAAACATGTATTTTGGGCTCAAAATACGGGTTCTGAGACCCGCCATTAGTTCAAGATCAATGTAGTGTACGCTTACCGACATGTGATCACCATTGGTGCCATCTTAAATGAAGCATTGTTCACTCACACTCTCAGTTCTTGGCTCAAGCCACACATGTGCCAACAATCTTGGAGTAATCATCCCTACTATCTTGCAGCCTTCCGTAGTTGTATCTTACCTTTCTAGCGTCCCAGTCACGGATCAACGCTCGCACTGCGATCATGTCTTTGGTTTGATAGGCCCTTATGATCTGACGCTGCGTTGGCACTCTTCCGAGCCCGAGCATTTTTCATCCTTCACCCTGCGGCCGCGAAGGCTGAGAAGGGAAGAAGGAAGCATAATCCGATCACCTGGCTAGGGAATGACAGAGAAAGAGAGGATCATTTCCTTGCTCAGCTAGTCTTGTGCGTAAGAAAGCGATGGGAGGCAATAGTCGGTGATGGCTGAAGGAAATGATATCCCTAATTCCGTCAGTGAGAGGAGGAAAGCGCCAAGCTTTCGGAGGAAAGCACGGGCCACTAGCTTCTATAGGTTAGCTCCTCCGCTACAAAGCGCGCATGACTCCGATAGTAAGTAGAAAAGAACTAGACTTGCACACCTGTAATTCTACACTTCTCAAACTTCAACACCCTCCTTCCCTCACCTGCATACCAATCAAAATTCTTACAGAAATCCGTCGTTGAGTCGCTCTCACCACCTCCTCAGAATTCGGAAAAGGGTTACTCTTCCATTATCGGAGCCCATTCATCACCGCCATGCCAGAAGGCAGCGCATTAGAGCTGCTTTCTCCAGAGCTACAACAGCAAATCTTGTCACAATTGGATACTCTTGCGAGTCTGCATGCTCTCATTACAACATCACCTCGTCTCTATCAAGTCTTCCGGATCAACAAAGAAATCATTCTCTCAACAATCGCACGCCGGCTGCTCCCTCCTGCCGCGACACAAGACGCTCTGGCCATCGAGAAAGTATCGCAACCTGGACAACCTCCATTCTCACAAGACTCCGTGCTTGCTTTCTTTAATCTTTCACCAGACGAGCGACGCATATGGCAGAATTCAGTGCTTTCACCGCAAATGTCGCGAAAGCTATGTAGACTACACAAGACACTTCAATTCTTCATCTACGACTACTCACAGAACACTCTTCCCATTCTCGATCAACTCAGAAGGTCAGAAGACCCTACTATCAGAACGGAATACGGGCAATCCCGTCATGGATCATACTCCGAGCTCTCCATGTACGAACTGGAAAGACTCAGAAGAGCGTTCTGTCGATTTGAAACCTACAGACAACTCTTTGCCCGATGTTCGTCGGACTTCAATCATGACGTGCGGCCCTCCTTCAGGGAGCCACCGCTTTCCATCTTCGAGCAGGGGCAGATGTTCTTTCAACATATGCCAACGTACCAGATTGCCGAGGTCGCCTGCATTAGAGACTACTTATTCCGCCGCCTGCGCGGTATCTTCGATCAGGTAGAAGATGAGGCCGTAAAAGACTTGAAGGCAGGATTTCCCAACCCCGAGGACAAGGAGCAGGCCATGGAATGGGATGACAGGACCGGTGGGCGCTATGGCTACTTTCACTGGGACGAAGGCCACTACTTCACCTACGGCGGTAAATACGAGCAGAACTATCACATCGAGCACTTACTCTCGTTAGGACTACCTTATATCCGCAGTATACTGGAGTCTACTGGCCATAAGCGACGAGACCTGCTGCTTCGTGACGGGTGCATATGTAGTTGCCAGCGAGAAACAAAGTTTCTTACGGCAGCTCTCGGTCTTGACCCCACCGGTCTACCCAGTGGGCAGTATGGGCGGCGGCTTAAGAGAGAACTCAACTCCTGTTTAGACAAGGAGGGTAAATCGGATCTTCCTTCTGCCTGGTTGTGGGCACATGCCGATGGATATTACTTCGGGCTCGTGGACATGCGCTGGAAAGGACTGAGGGATTGGGGCTACGTGTTCTGGGACTCGGAAAGGCTTCAAGAGTCTGGAGTCCTAGATCAAGAGTAAGTGTCCTTGTAATGTCCATACAAACTTGACTCTAAGTTATACAGTCCGCACGACTTGGAAGCAATCGAGTTCCATGAACTTCAGGCATCGCTACGCCCAAGTGTCCAAGAGCGCTGGATGGGCCCACAACCAATTGTCACCAACCTTGATTGCGATGATCATTATTCCGAATACGACGAATCTCAAGGCCAGGAATTCGACGAAGGTGAAGAAGTTGAGCGCGAAGAAGACGACGAAGTTGAAGGAGACCAGGAAGGAAGCGAAGGAGATGCAAAACACACAGAAGATAAAGCCGCGAGCCACGAGCCGTCATCAACCCACTCGTTGGCAGATAAGTGGATCCGGTATGCTGGGAATGCTATCTCAAAGATAATGGGCATCTGCTGGCGCTATCTTAAAGACAGTGGGCATTGGCTGGTGCCATCTTTTTTTTAAGATATTGTTGAACACCTTGTGTTGCAACAAGGACGGCCAGCGTCTGGTGTCCTCGGCCACCTGAGTACTTTCGAGCCGTGTTAGGCTATTTGAACAATTCGTGAAGCACAACCCGCATGCGCAACATTGTCCTAAACGCTTCCATTCACTTCAGTCTCACTCCAGTCCTCGAATGCAAATGTGAACAACACAATGTGCTCTTAACGACCCAAAGATTATTCAGGCGGTAACTCGAACCCAGGCAAGGGCGCTATGGACTGAAGTCTATTGTAAATACTACAAAGCCCCGCTCACCTCTGACATCGCCTTCTATCTGTAACGTCCTCACGCCAGACCGATGACCATCCGCCTCCTCTTTTCCCGAAAAGATCCTTGCCCTTCAAACACAGCTTCTATCTTCTGCTGTCAATACCGATACCAGTTGCCTGCGACTTATCATGCTTGCATTGTTGCATTAAATAGTATCGTACACTCAACATTGATCTTTGCACTATGGTCGACTCGGGAGAACGTCTCGTCATGATCTGAACTGTTCCCACCTACGTTCTGACCAATTGATCATGGTGCGCCTACTCATCTAACACTCTACTCCAGCGTTCTACCTGCTACCTACTGCTGTCGCCAGTGGGCAGTCTAACATCATGCCAGACACCGTATTGGACATCTGATATCGTCCAGGACCACTACACGCTATAGCCAAGTGATCGACGCAGTATGAGGGTAGGCTCCTAGGACCAGTACACGATTTCACCAATTCGAGTCTGGCCGCTCTAAAGCGTGTTAGAGTCTCGAAATGAGGTGCAACTCATTCTCCAAAAATCAACGCGTTGTAGGATGAGCCTCGCACATATTGCGGTTCAATGGGCGTAAAAATTGGAGGAATTGGCAATCGCTCTTGGGGATTTATGGCCAGAACATATCTGGTAGCAAGGCTATGATTATGTACACACCAAGGATATGCTGACACTGCCTTCCATAATCTATCTAGACCTCCTCGTCAATTTCAGCTTTGCATCCTCGCGTTTTCATGGTGCTGGGTGACTTAGCGTATCAAAATTCACTTAAAGGCAACATTCTTTTTCATCAGTGTCTTCTTCGACCTCTTTTGCTCTTCAGACACTATATGATGAGTCAATTGGGTTACCCCATGCCTGAAGGCATTCTTCGAAAAACTGAAGTAACGGATTGAAGTTCATGTGAAAATGCAATCGAAGAACTCCTGGAGTATCTGCGGTGGGCTCGCAATCTAGAGATGTGTATCACAGTATTTGTCAACAATCGGTTGTCGTGGGAAATCATGCCACAAGCGATATTCGAGAGCTCAGGTACAACGACAACGGCCTTGTCTAGAACCATTGTCAAAGGGAACCTCTCACCATTGGAACAGAGCGACTTTCTCGAGGGTTTATTCCTTGCCTTCCTCTATATAATCTTTGTTTAAACACGTGTACATTGCCATTTCCCGGCTTTTTCCTCTTCCTTTTTCCCTTCAATCCAGGACACGTTACACAGCAACCAACACGAGAACCCAGCACAGCATCCGAGAATCAGCCGCCGACTTCGCAAGTTGGGGATAATCAGCATCGAGTGCATCCCCGCAAAGAAAATCACGCGCAATCAATGAAATCGTCCCCATCATGCCAAACATTCAACATCCCATCGTAACTTTCACTAAAGTATCGCAACATTCACAGACGGCCTTCCAGAGCTCTAACCGTCCGATCTTCCCGACGGCGACTCCCCATGCCCGATATGCAAGGAGCCATTCCTCTCTGACGCGTGTCCCGAGCCACCAGTATCACTCCCATGTGGCCATGTATACGGAAGGAGGTGCTTGAAGAAATAGTGTCCGTCATCGCTGGAGAAGACTCCGACGACTTGCCCAATGTGTCGTGCTGAGATTCTGCCCAAGATGGCAGAGGGCAGCTCGCGGGGTGCGCGCAGGGAAAATGCTAGAAGTCGGCGCCAGTAGGAGATGCAGCCATGGTATTCTAGAGCGGCGATTCTGTGGGCGATACTTGTTGAGGTGACTTTTCTGGTAGCAGATACTTAGTTTGAGAAAAGGTATTCATGTATTGGCCGAAATTCTCCAATGATATCTGAAGGGTCCATTGGTACATCGTATATGCGGTTACGATTCACTTGTGTCCTCTGTAGGAGATCTCGTTCATGCTATCGACTATAATACCAGTGTTAGCTTAGTGCCTACAAAGCACCTTATCAGAGAAAGGGGTAGTCCAAATTTGAATCTCCAGAACCTCGAGAACAGCAACGTCGTTAACAAGTCTCTGCGCTATTAATCATTCGTTATGAAGAATCTCTGTTCTGGACTATTTATTACGGTCTGATAGGTCAAAGATTAAAACATACTATTTATACACTAACTTAAGTTTCAGCTACTAGGTGTATTTTTTAAAGCTTGGCTGATTCCAAAATTACCAAGGTTTCACCTTCAATCTTCCATGTTCCATCTTCCATCCTCCATCCTCCATCTGTTGTGTATTATTATCCTACTAGTACACTTTCATCTTCAGCTATTACCATCCGCTTCCGATATCGTCGACAGAGCGTGAGACATTTGCAAAAGGTCAAACCACCATGACCCGTCATGAAGCAGAACTTTCACTCAAACGCTATCCTCCTTGCATCAACTGGCTTGCCATTAACTTTGATGCCGCAACGCCGCAAAGCAAAAACGTTGGCATCATCGGGGCTTGAAGAAAATAGAAAACAGCTACACCATTGTACCAGCGCCATTAGGAATCGAACCTCA
>WOGZ01000338.1:0-34473 GCA_009733775.1 Alectoria sarmentosa
TAAAAACATTTATTTTTATATAAATGTCTTTTTTTATATATATATTTTCTTTTCATTTAGTTGTTTTATTTAATACATTTATATAATATAACTTTATATTAATTTTAATATATAATAATAAACGTTAAATTTATTTATTTTATAATTATATAATTATCTTCGTAAATTCAATTATTACGATAAAATTTTACTCTTAATTACAATTTAAATGATAATTATAAGTTTTTATTTCGATCGCAGATCGAATAATGTTATAAATATTCGTTTTAAATTTTAAAAATCATAAATGTGAGAATATAAAAAAAAAGTTTAAATATAAAAAATCTTTTAAGTGACGTTTTAAAGCATTTATTATAATCTTAAAAAAATAATTATTATTTAAGTTTTTTAAGCGTAGTTTAATATAAAATATCGAGCGAGATTTTAATTAAAATAATATTGATTTAAATTGAATGAAAAATGATTATAAATTTCTTCGTTTCGATTAAATTAATTTAAAAAAACCTTTTCGAAAAGATAATTTAGATTCGATAATGATCGAATTTTGAAAATAATAATTGTTTATAATTTTCGATAAATGAAATATCGATCGTTTTACGTTATTTTAATTTTTTTAAATTTTGTTAAATTACGTTTATAAAAAACGAACCTTAAATTCATAAATCAATTCGCTCAAATTTTTAAATTGTTTATTTAATAAATATTATCGATAATCATATTTTTTAAGTGAAAACTTTTAAATAAAGAAATTTGAAAAAATGATAGTCGAGAGTGTTTATATCAAAATTTAAAATTTATTTTAATAAGTTTTTAAAGTGCGATGAGCGAGATGATTAATTTTATTAAAAAATTTCTTTTTTTATAATCGAACGATGTTTTAATTTTTCGAGATTGTTTAAAATAAATTTTTGAAAAAACTCATTATTGAATTATTTAGTATTATCGTTATCGTTTAAAAAAAATAAAAGTTAAAAAATTAATTAATAAAGTTATAACGTGAATAATCTGATCTTTTATAAATAATAAATCGAAATTTGTTTTTAAATTCATTCGAAATCGAGCGTTTAACGAAACACGTTAAATTTGATTTTAAATAAAAGTTTTATAAAATTATCAGCGATTTATTTTTTAATAAAAACGTATTTTAAAACGATATCGTTATTCACGATTTTTTCGCGTATAAAATAATATTAAATATCGATATGTTTAAAGCGATTATGAAATTAAGAATTTTTAATTAAAATTATAATATTTTGATTATTATAAAAGATAACGATAATGAAAGCGAAAATGAAATCTTCGAATTTTGATTGAATTTATATTACGAAAACGCGTTTTATTTAAATCATATTATCGTTATTAAAAACGTCGATTATCGATTTGAGAATCACGAAATTAAAATCGTTAAAGAGTTTTTCGAATTAAATCGTCTTTTTGATAATTTGAATTTAATCGATATATTCGATTTTATAAATAAATAATATCATCGTGAATTATCGTTTAAATAATCAATTTATAATTATATTATTAAAATTAAACACGTAATCAAAAATAAATCATTTAATATTTTGATTATTAATTTAATTAACGTCGATATATTCGCGTAATGAGGCGAGTTTCTTTTTATAAATAAGTTTAAAATATAATATATCTCGCAAATATTTAAGAACTTTTTTGATTATTTTTTAATGAGATTCGTTAAAATTAAAAGCGTAATAAAAAATTACGAAAATAACGTAAATAATATCTAAGCGAGTATTTAATATCGCGTATATTAAAGAATCGATAACGAATTAATATAAAAAGCGAGATTCTTCGATAATTTTAAAATCTTTAATAACGAATTTTAAATATAAGATTTTTATTAAAATATCGATAATTTTAACACGATCGTTTTATATATTATAATTTTTAAAAACCTTTTCGAGATAATTTTTTTAATTAAGCGTTATAATGCGATTTTAATAATCGTATATTATTTTTATATTTAAATAATAAATATATGATTTTAAATTCATTATTCGAAATTTAACATTAAAAGCGTTTTTGAATTCGTTAATACTAAGTCGATTAAGTCTCGCGATAAAAATGTCGTCGATATAAATAATCACGATAATTTTTTTTTCGTCGTAAATAAAAACGTTAAAGTTTTTCGTTAAGAAACGATATTCGAATTTTTGAAAAAAAAAATATAATATTATATCAAATTCGAGACGATTATTTTAACTCGTAAAGCGTTTTTTTAAATCGATAAACTTTATCGATATTGTTTTTATATTTTTTAAATTAATAAACATATACGATTTTTTCGACATTATCGTATAAAAATGCGATTTTAACGTTTATTTAATTTAATTTCAAATCGAAAACGATTATCATAATAAAGATAATTTTATAATTCATAAATTTAATAACGAAAACGAAAGTTTTTTCAAAGTCGATATTTTCGCGTTATATATAATTTTAAATTATTTATCGCGTTTTATATCGAATTATTTCATTAATCGAATTATGTTTAAGTTTGTAAATTTATTTATTTTTTAAAACTTTGCGACTCATTAAAAGTTTGCAAAGATATTAAATTTTATTATCGATTAAAAAGTGATATTTTTTATTTATATTTAATTGTTAATTGATTTTGTATAAAGCGTTCATTTTTATTTCTTTATAAATATAAAATTTAAATAATTTAAAAATATTTATTTTAATTAATAGCGCGATGAGATTAAATATTAAGATTTTTAAAAATGCGATAACGACGAAAATGATTTCGATAAAGAAGATTTATTGCGCATTCGCAAAAATTGAATTTATAATAATAATAAAAAAATTCGTAATACGCCATTTCGATATTTAAAAAAGTCGTTAAATCGAAAATGTTTTTGAAATTATGATAACGATATTGATAATAATCGTCGATGAAGAAAAGTTTTTAAAATATTTAAAAAAAAGAGTTTTGTTATTAATATTATTATTAATATTATTTAAAATTGTTATTATAAATTTAATTTTTATTATTATATCAACTTCGATACGTGATGTTAAAAATTAATATCGAGAATTCGACGTTTTTCGTAAAGGTTTTTTTATTTAATGCGTTTTAAATGAGATAAGTTAAATTTGCGATCAAGCTCGTTTTTATATAAAATTTTGTTTATATTTACGATAAATAAATAATTGTGAAGATAATTGATAATCGCAATAAGTTTTAAAATTATAAATTTTAAAAACTCGTTATTTATTAACAAAGCGTAAACTTTAATTATTAATGTTTAATTTAAACGTTAAAAAATCTTATTCATTTAAGAGTTTTTAAGAATAATAAATTCTCATTTTATTTCATAATCGTATTTAAAGTTATTAAAGATTTAATTTTTAATCACGATGTTTTTTTCGTTGTGAATGCGTTTAATAATAAAGTCGTTATACTTTATATTAATTTTAAGTGATTTAAAAACATTGAAAATTTCATTTTTATAAGTATCGAAATGAATATAAATTTTTTTATTAACGTTTTTTATAAATTTAAACATTATTCGATAATTCGAACGAATATCGACGTTTAATATAAAATTAAAAATATTGAAATAAAATAATTTATTAATATATTTATTGAAAATCAAATGTTTTTTATAAAATAATAAGTGAAAATTTAATTTTATATAAAATATATAAACGTTTTCGAGCGTTAAAGATTTAAATAAGTTTATTTTAATAAACATATTCTCGAGATAAGCGATATTTTGTTTTTTAAAATATTTTATATAAATATATTATAAGTCGAAAATCTCGATATTGATAATCGTTAAAATAAAAATTAAATAATTTTCGTTATCGAATATATAAAAATTATCGCGTCAAATGATTTATATTTTATTACGCTCAATTTTGATTTCGTTAAACGAAAATTTTATAAAATAATTATTTTTAAGTAAGGTTTTTATAAAAATGAAATTAAAGTTATTATCAAATATATATAAAACATTTTTGAAATTTAATATCACGATTTAATCGTTAATTTCTTTAATTTTAATGCGAATAATGTTTATAATTATAATTAATAATGTTTTATCGTATTTTTTAATAATGTAAAACGTTTTAAATAATTAATAATCGAGAAATTTATTTTAATTATAAATAATATATTTGATAATATAAAAGTTAAAACAATTTAAATTTATTTTCGCGTAATTATCATAGATTTTCGATATATTAAAATTTTTAAGTTTCGATTTAAGCTTGAAATCGTTGAATTTAGATTTTTTATTATTTTCGTTATAGTTATTATCGTCTTTTCGTTTATTTTTTCATTTATTATTATTATTATTAAAGAAATTATTAATCGACGAATTAATTTTATTATTATCGTTTTTATAATCGTCGAAATCATAATAATATATATTATATTTTTTATATAATTTAACGATTTTGATAATATCGATATAATAATTTAATTAACATTTATTTTAATTTATAATTCGAACGAGAATTGAGAAGAAGCGAATAATGAGAGTATATATAATTTAAATATATTTAAAATAATAAATGTTTTAAAATCGTTATATAATTTCGTTTAAAATGTGTTTATATAATTCGTTCTCATTAAACGAAATATAATTTTGAAAATATTATTTAATATAATCGTTATAAAAAGATTTTAAATTAAAACGAAATTATTAAATAAGTAAATTTTCGTTTAATTTGAGCTGAGTGAAAAAGTTTTAAAGTTTTATTAACGATTTTTGAAATTTATTAATATATTCGTTGAGATTATCGTTATATTAATTCAACGTTAAATTATTAAAACGTTGAAACGCGCGAGTTAAGTATTTAGAATTTCGAGAAAAGTAATTTTTTTTTAATTTGATTTACGCGTTATGAGCGTTAATTATATATTCGATATTAATATAATTATTATTAATTACGCAAAGACGTAAAACGATGCAAATGAGATTATACGTTAATTTTCACGTTTTAAACTTAGCGATATTATTGTTATTATTATTGTTATTATTATTAAATAATGAAATTTAAAGTCGATACTTATTTTTCGATTCGATTTATTTTTTAAATTAAAGATCTTAAAAACGTCTTTTACGATTCGTTTTCAAATTATATAATTTATTAAATTAATTAATTTGATTATCTTTTTTAAAACATTAATGAATTTTGATATTAATAATTTAAATATAATAACGATAATAAATATAATAATAAAAAACTTAATATAAAGAAAACGAAATTAATAATAACTTTAAAATTTGAATATTTTTTAAATAAAATAAAATGAACGAAGCGAATAAACGTGTTTTAAAATTTATATTTATTTTATTTAAATGATTAATATGAATTATATATATATTTGTGGTCACAAAAAATGATTTTTTTGAATTTCATATTAACAATTAATTTTTTAGCGTATCGAGATAAAAAAAATTCGCGATTCGTATTAATTTAAGCGAGAAATGTTCGTTTTTAATTTAAGTAATAAATTTAAGCGACGATTGATAAATTTGATACGTTATTAATTAATTATTTTAATGAGTTCGAATTTAAACGACGATCGATAAATTTGATTTATCGTTAATTGATTTGTTTTTAATGAGTTTTAAAGTTAATAATTTTCAAGAAAATTGTTTCTTTCGATTTAAATAAGAGGTTTGACGACGATCGATATAATTTTGACACGTTATTAATTAATTATTTTAATAAGTTTTGAAATTAATTGCTTTTAGCGATTGAAACGCATTTATTAATTAATTTTCAATCGAATAAATACGTCGCACGATGAGAATATACATTAATTAAATATAATTTTAAAGATTTAAAAGTTATCTTTTTCAATTAACGTGGTATTTTTATTGATTAAAATGTGTAATTTAATTTTCACGATTACGTTTATTAAAATTAATATAAAGTTTAAAATTATATAAGTGTATATAACGAAAATAATAAGTTTACTAAATTATATAAAAGAAAGAATCGCTATATATAAGCAGTAATGTTTACGCTAAATTTTATCGAACATAGTCGATATTATAATATAAAAAAGTGTTAAAAAAATGTTATATAAAATACGCTTATAACATTATCTCTTTCTTTTAATAACGATAACTTTTAGCGTTGTAAACTCAAAAGACGTACGTTTATCGCTTGCTTTATATTTTCGAAATTTATAATTTTTGTCTATTTGAAACGAAGACGAATGCGTTTAAAATTTATTATTTTTATTTATTTGAATCGAAGAATTTTGTTCGTAATGTGATCGTAGCATCGAATTTAAATGAATTTAAATCGTTTAAAAATAGCATATTCGATATTTTATCAAATCGTATATTAATTTAATATTGCGTTAATTATATATAATTTAAAATTCTAAAATAATTATTCGTATTATTATCGCATATATATTTTTCTTTTTCAAGCTTTTAATAGCTTTCATATAAAATTGAAGAAAATTTATCGCATATATATATGTTATTATTTTTCAACATTTGTTAATAGCTTAATTTGAGAGCTTTATTGTGATTTAATCTTATATTTTTTATACTTTTATCATTAAATAATTTATATAAAATCGAAATGTGTTATATCGTTTAATAATAAACTTATTGTAAGAAATCGATATATTTAATAAAAATCGTATCGTTATCGTCTTAACTGCTTTTATAGCAAACTTATTATTTTTAAGTTTATTTTCGTCGCTATTATAGCAGACTTATTATTAATAAAAAATAATGTTATTTCGTTAACTTTTTTTTAATTCGTTTATAATATGAATATTTTAATAATGCTTTATTTTTTTATTATTCAAAGGCGATTTCGTTATCTCGATACGAGTTTTTTAAAATTCAATTATCATATAATAATCAGATTTAGAGATACGATGTTTCAAATTTCTATTTTAATTTCAATCGTAATATTTTGATTTTAAGTTAATATTTTGATAAAGCTTCTGCTAGCGCGTTTCTTTTAAATTATTCGTTCGTTAATTCGAATATGCGAAGATAAATCTTTAATAGTTGTAACTTCGTTATTTTAAAATATAATTATTTATATGCATTTCTCTTCGTCGAGAAATACGAAGAAAACTTATTATAATATTAAAATTAGCATAAAGTTTAAAATCATATAAGTGTATATAACGAAGATAATAAGTTTATCGAATTATATAAAAAAGAAAATCGCTATATATAAATAATAATGTTTGCGTTAAACTTTATCGAAATTTATTATCTCTCTTTTATTAATAAAAGCATTTATTATAATTTATAAAATAATTATAATATTCATATAAATACGATTATTTATTAATATAATTATTTTCTTTTCAATCGAAAGATATCGTGCAATGTTAATTTATCGAATAAACTTAATTATAATTTTTTAATTATAAAATTTAAATCGAAATTTTTATATGAAAGATCTTTTATACGAAAATTGAGATAATGAAAAAAATAATTAATGAAATTTAAAATCTCGTTGAATATTTTATAAAGTTGAGATAAATTCGATTAATTGTATATAAATAAAATTTTTGAATTACTTTTTAAATACATCGAAATTTAATAAAAAATTAAAAAGATTAATAATTTAAAAAACATTAATGTTATAATATTTGATAATAATAAAAATGAATCGTACGAAATGAAGATTTAAAGTATAATAATGTTTACATTATAATTTTTTCACTTGATATAAATTATTAATGAATTTATATCTCGATATTTATATAAAAACGAATTCTTTTAAAAAAAAATATCGTATATTCGAAAAATAATTTCATATAAAGAATTTACAAAATATCGCTCATTTTTTATAATTATTTTTCAAAACCTTTCTTTAAATCTTCTTTTTTAAAATTTAATTATCGTATATTTTTTAATGATCGTGAATTTAATTCATTTTATTTTAATATATCTTTCAACTTTTCGAATAAAAAAAAATGAGATTCGAGATTTTCGATTTTATAATTATTAATTATTATACGAAGCGTCAAATAATGATTTAATCACGACGATTAATTGTTTTCGATCGAAATAAAAAAAGGTGAATATGAATCGAAGTCTCGATTTCGTATAAATGTGTTATATTAATTCAATGTAAAAAAAGAAAAATAATCGTTTAAATTTAAAAAAATGTATTAATTTTCGATTAAAAAATATATAACGTTTTAAATAATCTTAAATTTCATTTTCGTACGAAAAATATCGAATATATAAAAATAAAATTTATTTTCGTACGAAAAACGTTAAATGTATAAATATAAAATTTGTTAAATTTATTATAATTTTTTACGTCACGACGTAATCGAATAAAAATTGATTCGTGCAAATTAAAATTATAATTTTTAATATTTGATTTAAATTTGAAAAATAATGTTTTTAATTTTTTCAATACGACTTTTAAACGTTTTAATTATTTACGTAAAATATATATATTTTATTCATTCACGTAATGCGTGACCTTTATATAAATAATCGAAAAATATATTATAAAAAGTGCAATTCGATTAATTAACACATTTTTAAAATATTTATTTATCGTATAAAGTGCATTAAAGAAATTTATTTATTTATTAAATCACGATTTAATTAATTAAATTCATTAAGATTCGATTCGTTAATTGTTAATATTAATTTCATATATATAATAATCTTTGATTTTCATTTTCGAATTATACGCTTATTATAATTGAAGATAAGTTTAAATTATTAAAATCGTTTTATAATCACGATTAAATCGTATAAAGCGAGATTATTATCTTAATACGAAAACATAATTTAAATATTTTTATAAAATATTAATAATTATACGATTGAAAATGTTAATTATAAATTATAAAAGATATCGAACATGTTCGTTTATTGCATCGTAAATCTCGATTTCAAAATCTATAAACTTATTATAATCGTTTACGAATCATATTAAATTTGAATTAAAAATAACATATTCGTTTTTCGTGCGTTGTATATCATAATGTCGTCGATTAATAATATTAAAAAAATCGTACGATATTAAATAAAGATACGATTTTTAAATTAAATTAATATATATGCAATAAATAAAGTTATACGAAAAATATTTGATAATTAAATGTTTTATCTTTCGAAAATGTTTTATTAAAAGTTCTTTATCGTAACTCTAAATTATATTCTTTTCAATCTTTTATTTTATGAATTTTCGTACGATATTATTTATATATTTTTTCATTTTTCGATTGATTTTTAATCGCTTGAGATTAAGCGCTTTTTTAATTTATATAAAATTTTCAATTATGATTACGAAGTCTTCATTTTTCAATTATTCAAATATTTCATTATTCGAAAATTCATATTTGCAAAATAAAAATTAAATGCGATTTCGTAATTGTTTTATATTTTTCATACGATCTTATTGCGAAATATTTTATTTTTATAATCGACGTTGAAGCGTATAAAAATCGAGAATTAAGTTTTTATTATTAATAAGTTAAATAATAATTTTTTCTTATTTTTAATACAATATATATAATCGATCAAAAATTTCATTTTTATATATGTTTAAATTTTTCGACGAACGATCGCCTTAATCGTGATTGAGCATTATAAATAAATAAGTTATAAAGAATAAAAAATGAGAAAGTAAGGCAATTGCAAAAGAAAAGAAAAAAGATTTTTTTTTCTTTTTTTTTTTTTTTTTTTTGGTTTTGTCCTAGTTGTAGCCGTCGTCCGCCGTAGTTTTTCGTGTTTTTCGCGTTTTTCCGGTAGGGCTGGAGGGCACGATCAATTGAATACGCGCCAAGTTCCAATTTTCTATTGCCAATCAGATTTGCCAACAGTCTTTTTAAAAACGAAATCGAGGATGTCTGCATCAGTTTCCGCAAATCCAAGCGTCGCCAGGTCTGTGCATGCCATAACCGAACGACCAGACGTTCTCCACCAGAAAGCTCAAGTGGAGCGTCACCTTCAGTACTTGCGCCGACTCTCATATTGGGGGTTTGTTTGTCTCTTCGTAAACACCGTCTACCTTTCGTATCGTGCGAAATGCGCCCTCGACGCACGCGCCAGTCTGTCCCTTTCGGATTCCGTAACCGCCGGGGTCTTTCTGACTTTGGAGTTGAGCTTCGCACGTAAGTCACCTTCTACGACCTATGCTAGTAAGCACGATACTAACATGAAACCTAGTTCCAAGCTGTCTTGGTTACATCGGAGCTGTATCATGTTTGAAGAAGCTAAGAATGAGACCTACACTTCGCTTGGCGGGCGACGAGGTTCCCACTGTGGACGTCCTGATAACTTGCTGCGGAGAAAGTCTCGATGTGATTTTGGATACCGTCCGAGCGGCATGTACGCTGGATTATCCATCACAAAGGTACCGAGTTATTCTTCTCGATGACGGTAACTCGGTAGATCTAAAGTAGCACATTGAAATTCTTAGAAAGGGTCAAGGGAATCTTTTCTACACTGCTCGCGGAGTTGACGTAACCACACACTCGAAAGCCGCCAACCTCAACCATGGCTTTTCCTTCGCTCAAAGGCTCAAGACAGGGCCGTCCGAGTACGTCGCCGTTCTTGATGTGGATATGATTCCCATGCCGGATTTCCTTCGCGCTTTACTTCCGCATCTGCTAGACGACCCTTCATTCGCCATGGCAACATTACCTCAGAACTTCTACAACATGCCAGACGGTGACCCGCTCTGCCAAGGTCTCGACACTGCCTACAGTGTTTTCTTCTTACAGCAAGATTCTTCCAACAGTTGCTTTTGTACCGGAAGCGGTTGGGTTCTTCGACGTTCAGCAGCCGAACAAATCCAAGGCATCCCGACTGATCAATTGAATGAAGATCTCATGACCTCGCTTGTTCTCTGTGCCAAAGGCTGGAAGATCGCTTATGTATGGGAGCCTCTCCAATGGGGCCTCGTGCCTGACAGTCTTGCTGGACAAGCCAAGCAAGCAGCGAGATGGTCTAAAGGTTACATGTCCATAGCACCAGCTCTGCTGGGTACGCGTCTGGCGAATATGAGCCTTGGCGAACGACTTCAACCAGCTTTTGGGATTTTGGCTTTTTTTGGTCCTGCGTTTGCCCTCACATGTGCAATGCTTTTTGTGCCTACTGTTCTCATCTTGGGAAGGCCATTCGTCACCTCAGAGACTCCACAAAAACTCCGGAATCTGCTGATATTAAGTAGCCTGCAGCTTCTCGTTACGTGGCTTAATGGTTTCATCATTGCAGTGTCCGTTGGCTTCCGAGCGCAAGTTTGGCCGCCTTACCGTCATCCATTCTTGGCGCCCCTCCAGTCACTTGCTGCTTTGATGTTCCTTTTCCCTGTCACGCAAAACTCCACTCCTTCGGGAAACCCGCTCGATGGAGAACCTGAGCGCGAAGCTCGGGCCTCGAACTCGTTCGTTCGGCGTCTGAAATTCTTACTAGGCGATTTGAGTTCATGGTTCCAAATAGTTGTCATCTGTTCAACTCTCTTTGGCGTAACACTTTGCATCCGAAGAGCACTCAACATGAATATCGGCTACCAGCATCAGCTGCAAAGACTCTTCGTCGGCGCTGCTTGGCCACCAGCCTTTGTGCACTGGATGATGTTCATCGTTGAGTGTTGGAAGCCTATCAATCACGTCCTCTTTCCTCCAAGAATCCATTCCCGAGAGGCTCTCTTGAATCGAGATCCTAAGACCAAGGTTGCATATCCATCTGATAAGGCAAAAGATGGAAAGCGGATTTGGCCCTCGCAAGGGTTTAGTTTTTTCATCTTGGCCTATGCTCTCTTCATCCTCGCTTACACTTGGGGAATGAAGTTTGAGTGACACAGTCCATGGGTTGGACAAATCTGGTGGTCTGCTGAGGCAAGCATTTGAGCTAGGAGGGGTCACAAAATCGTTACTGCTATTTTAGAAATGATAGACATGTATAATATCGTGTTGCTGACTACCCGATTTCATAGACGGTGCATCGGTCTCGTTGATAATATAGTAATCGCGGCATAATAGATATGTTCGCCCCAGACCGCGGATCCTAATACCTTCAAATGGGAGAGCTTCCATACGAATCGCAAACCCAAAACGATGACAGGAAATGAACTTATGACCCGACCCAGAGAACGCAGAGAAGCAGGTTTGCTTGAGCAGCAACCCTAGGTCCAACCTTTTATGGCATTCTCATCTGTCTACTTGTGCAGGCTGGAAAGCTCATCATGATGAAAACGTCGTTTCTGCTCTTAGGGAAGAACTGGACTAATTTGGGTTTAAAGGCTTGAACACTAGATGCGCAGATCGAGACAGCGGAAAGAAGACGCGGAGAGGGTCCACGACGTCGATTAGCTTGAGATGGGAAGCTGTTCCAACTTTACTTGTTAGAGGGGTGTTTCATCGATCGCGAGCTCCATCGGCGCTCCTAGGATTGGACTCACAGTTCTACCAGCTTGGGCACATCATGGTGGTGGACGCAGATATCTCTTCAGCAACGCCACACCCCTTTCGAGCAGCGACATCTTCATGCTCTCGATGCTATGAGAGTCTCAAACCACTGATTGACTCCTCCCTTGGGACCGTTGCTGGGTTCTATCCCCCGCCCAGTATCTTCTGGCAAGGTGCAGACGGCGGCTGATTTGATCTCGGCGTTGACATTCATCTAGGCATATCGATTTAGACCATTCGTTGTGGGCGCTATTTCATTAGGGTCTCTGTACGGTTTCGATCCATGAGACAGACTCCTTTGCCAGTTGCCGAGATCAGCTCATGGCGTTCCCGCGTGTGGGGTGGAAATCGGCATGGTCTTTTGTCACATATATCTTATTTCTTGGGGTATGCGCGAGTGTGTATGTGTGCCACTGCTCAATTGAGAAGTGATGGGAGTATAGAAAGCGCGGTCTGGTTGGCATCTCTCTCGAAATCGTGTTCATTAATCTCTTCATTTCGAGCTAGTATCGAACTTCTCTCGAATTATTGTTCTCGACATTGAACGACCCCGAAGATGATAAGCTGCGCTCGTAGCTAGATTCTATACTCTATGTTTGTGCACCATTGGTATATTGCTGGCGCGGTAGTAAATTTTGATTAAAGCGCGAGCGCAATGCTAGCTCGTTGGTATAGATTAATGATACATGAAAGATTAACGGCGTGATCCGCCCTGCCAATCGATCGTAGTCGACACACCTGCCAGGTACTTATACCGATAGCAGCTTGCTCACAGAATCGTGCTTGGCAGTAACGGGGCGATCATCTTCATCAGACAGCTCCCTACTCACCGATTTCTCCCGCATGCTCAGCTCTTCTGCGGGTCATACTTGACGCGATGCCAAGCCGCGGTCAGATTCCCTCTCAGGTTGTACGTCGGCTCGTGATACTCCGGCTGCCCATTGTACGCGTTATCGACCGCTTTCACCACCACCGTCGCCCCTAACATCTTCTTCTCCGGCGCCGTGTACCTCCAACGCTTCCAGCTCCAATCCTGATTACCATTGTTTTCGGGATCAATGTCCATTTCGGCTTGATTCCACGTACGGCCGTTATCCGTGCTTACATCCACGCGGATGATCTTGCGCCCTCCGCCTGAGAAAGCGTACCCCTCAATTACAACATCTTGGGCCTCCCCCTTTCCCCCTTCCCGATGCATGTGCGTAATAGCACTCTGAACTGGCGTCTCCTGTATCGCTGGTGCCATATCCCAATCGGGCTTCTCGGTGTCATTGGGCCCAAAACACTTATAATCCCTTTTTTGCCACTGACTGGTGCTCTCATCCTCACTCATGATTACCCTATTGACCCACTTTACGCTCCTCGCAGCCACATGACCTGGCGCAATAACCCTTAGCGGAAAGCCGTGGTCAGGAGGAATATCCTTCCCATTCATCTGACACGCTAATATCACATCACCACGAGGATCGATGGCTTTGGACAGTGGAATTGAGGCGCCGTAGGCTTCTGCGCCAACAAATTGGGCATGCTGGACTGCATCCGGAGGATCAGCGACGTTGAAACCAGCGTCGGCGAGGACGTCTCTCAAGCGCGGGCCGGTCCACTCTGCGTTACCTATTGCGCCGGCTTCCCATTGCAGGCCATTGGTGTGTCGTGAGCCTTCGGTCATGTGGGCGCGCCGGTTGCCAGAACATTGGAGTACAGCGGTGATCTTGTGCTGTTTGAAATTTTTCCGAAGGTCGGACATGGTGTATTCTTTCTCTTCGCCGTCGTCGAGCTCGATTACGAGTCTGTGCTCTTTCTCTTCTACCCGAGGAACCCAGAGATGGTTTCTCACATAGAAGATGTCGACTGGAGTGAGGAAAGTGGAGAGGAGCGATGTCGGTGGTTCAGCATTCATAGGTTTGTCGGAACGGATGATTAACCTCTGGTCTCTTTTTGGGTCCTGGACAAATGGATCGTCGATATTGTCAACAGGAACTTGTTCATCTACTAAGTCTTGAGGATCAATGTGGCCAATGAGAAACTCTTCTAGAATGTCGTAGACTTCTTGCTTCTTATGGATACTGAATATATTCCAATAGGGTTCCACGCTACCACCAGCTGCGCGCAAAATAACGTTGCCGCCGGGATGGCCGGCGATCCAGTCTGTGATGTCGTAGACGTTTTTTCCTTTGATCACCCAAGGTCTTTCTGAATCTTGGTTGTGCAAGGATACTTCCGATATACGGAAGGTTCTCTTGGCGCCATCTGACAGCTCCTCTCCCTTGCTGTCTTGATCCTTCTCGTCCTCTTGCTCGGGTGGCACTTCAGCATGTAGTGTGGATGAGAATTGCCATGCTGTCAGGAGCGCCGCCGATAGTGATGCAAAAGTAATCAAGGCAGTCGGCTTAGGGAATCTACGTTTCTTCTTAGGTAGCGAGGTGGACGAAGATATGAGACGTATGGAATGGGCTGGCCCTAGAGAGAGCAAACATGGAAGTGAACATCTTGAGCGGCCTAGATGCTTGCTAATGGTAGTGCAGAAGCTAGGAGCGTAACATCCAGCTCGTTTGGTCAAAAGTATATTGAGAGCGTTCTTCGTCGTGTGCATTATCACTAGATGACCTGATTTCCAGCCTTGGCATCATGGAAGTAAGGTTGACCAGTATGAGTGGTCTTCTGTTGGAGCCCGAGTCAACTGAGGCCTGCGACAGGGAAGCTCAACATTTACTTGTAGACGCAGATGCGCATGTTGTTGTTTATGTTTTGGTTTTTGTTGTTGTAGCTGCTGCTGAGGGGTTTAAATTAGCGCGACAGATTCGGACTAAACAGAGAAGCTAATTGTAGATCCCGAGGACCCTCGGACCCTCGGAGCTGCTTTGATCTTAGCTTTCCCGAAGGCCCCGATCCATTAAGGTGGTAGCTTAGTCACCATACACTCTGCGCAGCATCAGCGAACAACTTCAAAAGTTCAAGTTCACCTCTGTTTCCTACACTCTATCATCACGAATCGCTACATCTCACAGCAAGGAACCGGTCAATAGCGTACCTGGATTGCCATCTCTTCAGGATATCTGGATCTCTGTATCCTAGATACTGGTTTAGATCCCTAGATGCCCAAGCATCCATGACAGACTCACCGTCCAGCAAAGAAAAAAACAAACAACAATCTATGTCCTCAGCAGGCTTCAGTAAATTCGCCCGCCGCCATCCCCATGTCACCATCCTACCGTCAGCCCATCGGTCCTCAAGACCGTCGTCACCCCAACTTGCCAACATGCTTCAACGCTACCCCCTCTGGATAAAGCTAAAGACAGGCCTGTGCCGATTGAAAGCCCACCTCGAATCAAATATCGCAAACGACATGTTCCTTGAAACAGAGCTCATGATGCTAGCCTTCGCGACCGGCATCATGGACGTGGTGACCTTTCCCCAGTACCACGTCTTTGCCTCCAACCAAACAGGAAATACGGCCCTCCTTGCTGTCGGAGCTCTCGGCCTCGGCAGTAATCTCATCAGTCTGCCGTATGTGGGCACTAGTCTTGGGCTTTTTGCCGCTGGTGGCCTGATCAGCGGCCAGCTGGGAAATGTGTTAGGCCGCAAACGACGCCTTTGGCTCTTCTTGACGAACTTCATTCAGACAACCCTGATTGGTATTGCAGCTGGATTGCGCCAGCATTCGCACCATAAAAGGAGCATATCGCTAGACCTGGGCATCATTGCACTTCTGGCGTTCGCGTCGGGCGCACAGGTTGCTGTGGCAAGGACGGTCGAGGTTCCGGAGGTCACGACCGCGATGGTCACTTCGGCTTACATCGATTTCCTCGTTGACGAAAATATTTTCAAATTGCAGAATCGAGGGCGTAATCGACGTGCTATCTTCGTGGCGTGTCTCATCCTTGGGAGCTTCATAGGGGCTATCACGTATCTATACGTCAGCCCCCACTTTGCTTTATACGTATCCGCTCTCGGACACCTGATTGTTTCTCTTGCTTTCCTGTTCAACCATCGAGCCCCCCAAACTATTGGATGCGATAGCTAGTTATACAAACACAACTGGCCGGCGACGAGTCTTGATTTCTTTGGGGCCATGAATGGAACATCAAGCCATCGTTTCCTCATACCTCTTTCAAAAGAAAACATCACCGCCACTGGTCGCATCGAATCGCCGCTCTCAACTGCGAAACTCCCTCCCTTTCTATTCTTATTTCCCGGATTGTCGCCATTGCTATTTTTCGCTCGTTATCATAAGGAGAATGTCATGAATTTGATCTTTGGAGCGGCTTGACCTACAACGGTGCCGTCTTGCAAATCTTGGTTTCTATATTGAGAATGGCAGCCATTGTGTGTAATAGCAATGACACGACAGCCTTTAGTCAGTCACGCCTGATAGAATGATAAGAACTACAATGTCCGGCAAACAGACATATCTCCAAGAGAAGCGGAAGGATAGCTGAGTCATGTTTTCCAGTCTAGCTATGCCTAAAATGCATCCTCCTTTTTGATCAGTGGGAAAAAATCAATATGAGGTCTCCAATACACTGCTCGATACGGCCTTACACGATCGACGCCCGTGGGGAAAAACCAATTGTCTCTGGACCATTCATCAAGACCAGCATTCAATCATACAACAGTAGAATTATGCAGCGTCTTGAGTGTAGACGGAGTTCGGTAAAGAAGAATGCCAAGCGACGAGGAAAAACACTGAAATTCAGCTTGGTAGAACGACAGGGAAGGTTACAAGTAAAGCAAACAACCAAAACCTGCAGAATCAACCGCCCGCAGTGTCAGCTTCCCCCATGTCGTCCGTCCCGAAACCGCCCCACATCCTCCCCACGCCATCGACCCTGACCTGTCCAGGCGAGACCTCCCACAGGATTGTGAACAGCAACTCCTTGTACTCAAGATAACTCTGCACGAAGAAGACAGCATCCACCACTCTAGTCCACGTCCTCCATATCAGCTGCGGTTGCGGCACCAGCACGAGATTCACATCATTGGGGACGGTGCCTGCACCGTACGTGTATGCGTGTACTCCAAGCGCTGTGGCCCCTTCGCCAGCTATCTGGGCCAACGTGCACACATTCGCGGCCGCCTGGAGGCATGCTCGTGTCACCGCCCCAGGGAGTCGGCCATGGATGCTGTGGAATTCAACGATGATGGGCGTTCCTTGAACCCGAAAAGGCAAGTGACTCGATGAGAAACTGGGCATGTAAGCTTTTGCCTGTAGGTCTTCAACGGAAGGGTGAGGTTACTTTGAATAACTCCATTCTGTCTCGTTCAAGGTAGTGAGGTTAAACAACCGGCTGTTGACTTGTTCTGGGGTTAGAAGTTGGAGAATTGGTTTTAAAGACGGTGCTGCAAGCGCTGCAGTCCCGAGCATTAACTGAATTATGGTTCCAGATGCTTTGTAGATCTTCATTGTTGTCTACTCGACTTCAATGTTCTCACATGCACGTCGTAAGAAAGAAAAATCGCCGCAGCGAGACTAGGAATTAGTGGGTCTCATGATAAAGCCGCATGTTTCGTATACCGTGTCTATTAGAGGAGAAACCGCTTGATCTGTCTTACACCAGCAATTGACCCTTCATTCAAACTCATCTCTTCCAGAGCCATTTTATTCTCCTGTGTCATCCCCCTTATATCTGTATCTAGCTACATCATAGTCCACGTCTATGTCGTACTGAGTACAGACGTGTGAGTTTTCTTGGCGCTTGGGCGCAAGAATATGCCTTTTCAGGGTTTCGCTTGTTCCTCGCATCTTTGTCGTCTATCGCTTCTACGAATGTTTACCCGCAACTTTCTTCCGACGCCGAGTGGATATTAGGATTATTACATTCCACTATTTCGCTTCTCGAATCACGTATTTTAGCATCATCGACTTGACAATCAAAATTTATATTTTCCCGGCGTTCGATTTGCCTACGCCACTTTCCCTATCCTTTTGTCCTGTATGAAGCTTTCTTGACAAAGTTGGCTCAAATGGCTGCTGAGGTGGTCTTGCCGATCCTTTCTTCATTGTTTTGGTATCTGATGAGTACCATGTGCTCGGCACGACTGGCCTTTTCTTGACGAGCCATGACGTCTAACGTGTGGAGTGGAAAGAAGGTCAGATGAAAGATTATACATGGTGGTCAGTCAGCATTAGATGAGCTTGATGAATGAAGAGAAGTACTGTCATTGTCTCGTGGTGCTCTTGTCTACACGCGAAACAGTATTTCTTCATTGCCTCTTATCTTACAGCGAATCAACCCCTGTGTTGGCCGATTTGCGGTGCCAAGCGGGAAGCTATTAGTACTGTGATATCCTCTCGAGACGTGGAGATATGCAAAGCCGGCAGCCCATACTACTCGAAATATCGAGAATATACGGTCCGCTGGCAGACGCCTGGACTGTCACGAAATTACATTCACACAATCAATTCTTGGGCCGAAGGTTAATAGAAGGAATCGGGGAAGCCGGAAGGGACAAGGTCAACAGGGCTCCGAGAAGCATGCAACGTCAAAATTCTGTTTCCCTAATCTTCACGTACTAACACACGGAAGTGAGATCTTTTTCTACGTCCCCAATCAGCAGACGCCGCCCAGAGAACGGCACCATGATGGCAAACCTTCAATGTCCATTTACTGGCTACTCCTCTTGAGTTGCCTGTCCAGTCCAGACAGAACATAAATATTCACGCCAGTTTGACTGGCAGAATGACTTCGCTGGACGCGTGGACAATTGCCGTCGATCGATCATTCGCCAGCACAGCTTTAGTGTCAGCCGTTGGAATGCGTGAGGTGACTGGACAGGAAATTCAACCCTTACCCCTAGCCTAACGCTGAGGTCATAACCATCACCGAAAAATAAGGAACGACTCCCATTGGCATATCGGGCAGTCGAATTCATTACGCGTCACACGAAAGTGCCATATTGAGACGTTAGAAGGAGCTGACGGGGCTTATAACATTGCACGACCGCGAATCCGAGTAGTGATTCGGCGTGAGAAGGATGATAAAGCGGCCATGGTGTGTTTCTCTAGACTTCATCTGGATATCGGACCTCGGCCGTAGAGAATTTGGGTTGACGGAATCCGTTAGAAGACTTGTTACATCGCAATTAATGATAGCGGATAACGCGCTTAATGGTCAAGAGGGATTTCATGGGGAGAACGCTTGAGCGAGCAGAGATGAGTCTCAGCATCGGTGTGAATGTATCTTGTCAAAATATGTAATAATGTTCATGCCTCTGGGGACTCTAGAATTCGCTTTTGCGTATCAAAAGGTAAATCAACCTCAGGAAGAACTACTTCGGCCTGCCGGACAGCGTTTGCTTGGCAAGAGTGGAGCCGAGGAGAGCGTCAAGAGACGCTGACTCTTGAACCAGATTCCAATCAGAGCTCGTGAATAATGACCACAAGTTTGATTTTCATGGCTCTATGGGATAGAACAAGCTCAAAGGTATCACAACCAGAGTGAGGATCGGATAGTCACTCGGGGTTGGGGGTGCACCAACGCTATAAGTGGCACTTGCGCCCAGCATGACGAATCTAGGGCCAGAGAACCGGTGGCAAACATGATGGCAGTCACAATTCTTTTCTCTTGTAACGTATTTAGTCTGCATGACGCACAGTTCAATCATGTATTAAATCAACCTGTATAGATCTAAGAATCCAGGTGTCGACACCCTTCTTCGATAGAGTTACCGGTCACCGGAAGGAGATCTAGATATCAGTCTCTTAGCCTTGCGCCGCGGGAAGCTAACCGTTTTAGGGTATCGCCACACCCTTGTGACCGAGCTCGTCCATTTTGGCTGCCACACACGGGGACAGACCACGCCGTCAAGGTCTCGGGGATATCTGTGTACGAGATCTTTGCGTTATATTTTCCTTCTTGGGACCGTTGCATGCGAGGCCTTGATAGGATATATTAAGTCGAAGAGGAATTATCTACATTCACAATCACGCTGCAATGAATGAAAACTCGCCTCTGCTACATTCAGAGGGCCAAGAAGCGAAGGCAAAGGAGGACCGTGGCCACTTCAAACACTCCAGTGATGGATCGAGACAGGAAATCGTAGAGCCAATTGTGCAAAACGATGCGGAGTCGGCCAAAGCGCAAATCGACGATGTACCTCGTGAAGAGATCGACAAAGAAACCAGACGATGTGTCATGTGTGCAATGCCAGCTCTGGCCATCGGAGTCTTCTTAGCGGCTGCAGACAAGACGATAGTTGTGTCCATCTATGGAGAGATCGGTAGCGAAATGAACTCACTGAGCAACACGAGCTGGATTGCGACTGGGTAAGTACGTCTGCTCTTCGATTCAGGATGCACAACCAATCTGATATTAAGTTTTGGTGGCTGAGAACTTTGCGTGTAGCTATCTTCTCTCTTTGGCCTCTTTCCAACCACTGTACGGTAGATTCAGCGATGTCTTCGGCCGCAAGCCCGTCCTCTTGTTCGCCTTTCTAACATTCGGGCTCGGGTGTCTCCTATGTGCGCTGGCCAGGAACATAGGCGAACTTATCGCCGCGCGAATTTTTCAAGGGATCGGTGGTGGCGGCTTCAACACGCTCTCTGCCATTATGCTTTCAGATGCCGTTTTGTTGCGAGACCGTGGCACTTGGCAAGCTCATCGAAATGTCGATTTTGCTCTTGGGCTTGGTATTGGCACTCTTGGAGGCTTGATCGCCGATAGCTGGGGCTGGAGATGGTGTGTATTATAGATCCTCGGATGGCATGCGAGCGGGCTGCTGATATTACGCGTCGCTTAGGTCGTTTTATATCCAGCTTCCGCTGGTGGGAGTCCGTTTTTTCAACGCTCTCTTAGTCTTGAAGGCTCCATCGATAGAGGATAGACCTGACTGGAGGCAGAAGGTGAAATCTATAGACTTTGGGGGGGCTTTCTCTTTGGTGTTCGGAGTGGGGCTTTTCCTCCTGGGCCTTGATCGAGGCTCCAACGATTCTTGGACATCATCGCTGGCACTCTGTCCTCTTCTTTCATCGGTGGTATTGATGGTTGTATTTCTGTTTGTTTAATCGAAGATTGCGTCCCAACCGTTCCTCCCCGCCCGGATCTTTTCCAAGCGAGCTCTAGTCGCGTGCTCGATTTGCAACTTTTTCGCTTATGCAGGCTGGCTGGGGATCGTGTACTACTTGCCGTTGTATTGGCAGGCAGTCGAATCATTGAGCGCCACAGAGTCTGCCTTGAGGTTGCTTCCTGGGACCGTAGCTGGCGTCGCTGGGTCTTTGCTGGCTGGCTGGATTTTGAAAAGGACTGGAGGGTCTTACATGCTCACAGTAACATCATACACGGTCTATGCGGTTGGAGTCATTCCAGTTATGATGTTCGCAGGGTGGACATTCCAGTCCATATGGGGTATTTGGGCTGGCACAGTATTGTGCGGTTTCTTCTACAATGTCGGTGCAACTGTCTCCTTAGTGGCGTTGAGTAAGCTATTTCTCATTGATCGTGGCCGGGATTATGACTGACTGTCTCTATTAACAGTATCACATGCAGGCCGAGAAGATCAGGCTTTGGCTATCGCAAGCCTACACCTCTTTCGATCTCTGGGCACAGCAGCGGGAATAGCAATTTCTTCTGTGGTAGCTCAGCAAACGTTGAGACGAGAGCTTCGTAGCTTCTTGAAGGACAGTATCGAAGACGCAGACTTCATCAGTCAAAAGGTCCGGCAAAGTTTAGAATTGATTGCGACACTGCCGCCGGAGCTGCAAGATTTGGTCAGAGACTGCTATGGGCTTGCAATTAGATCGACTCTTATTTTGAATTTTGGCCTGACAGTAGCAGCGATGGGGCCTTCTTTTTTCATAAGTGAAAGGCGTCTAGCCTGAGAAAGTTTGGCGAAGTTGAAGAGATTCTTTGTATTGATCGTGTCTTTTCCGCTTCGCTAATCCAGCTTAGGATTGAACTCGGCTCATGTCGAGGTCTCGCACTCGTGCGAAAGAGGGTTTGCAGAACGCGGATGAAGGGGGGCTGAGACTAAAGTGAAATGGGAAAATGATGTTGTGGTTGTCTGGACATCGAATTTATGTCACTTCGAGCACATGACTACACCCACGTAACAGTAGCTTTAGAGCCTGCTGTAGAGGAAGGCAACAATGTCTCTTTGGTAAGCGGAAACCCTGCTATCAAATCTCCGCCGCAGGGGAACATGTTATGGGAAAGCATTTATGGTCGATCCCTGGTATCTTACTTTCTCACATCGAAAACATGCTGCGTTCCAGCTAGTGATATCGACTCCATCGTCCATATTATCTCCCTGCCACTCTCCCCAACGGTGTCTAATGACGGCATTCCCTTTGGCGGCCACCGACCAAAGCCGGGTCGATGGCCTCAGGCTCGCCTGACTGACCGCCATCCAGCAGATCATCTATTTGCCCATCGTATTCCTTGTATAGATATCCTGTCTTAAGTTGCGTGTGACAAGGCAAGGGAGGGATGGTGGGGGGCGGCGGACAAGGTGGCTGGTCCTTCGGGAAGGGCGCGGCCTAGACAAGCTCATGCGGAGATGTAGTACGCCAGAGAGAGTTGTTATAGGTCGCCATTCTATCCACGTCTTTCATCGGCAATGCCAAAGGAGGCTGTCGATGGCTTTGAAGGTACGGTCCCAGTGACCGCTCTGCATGGACAAAGCTGCTGGATAGAGTGACAAGTACCTGCAGCGCAGAGTATCAGTATAGGCTTAAGAAGACATTGTAGAAAGTGCCACGAACACAGCATGCTATTTTATCTACCCGGTCGCCGAACCATCCGCTTTTGTTTCGCTCGCTCGTCTTGACTGCAGCCCAGCTGCATTGTTTTGTTGCCGGCCATAGCACCAATAACAGCGCTACATCCAGCTAGCCGTGATTGGTTCGCATCCCGAGTGGTGGAATAGGGTGCTAGATGCAGCATCCTCAGCATCAGATGTCTTCTTCATGCCTGCTAGCAAGCTGCCCTCGACGTGCGCACCTTCCCCGTTCGTCGTTACACTGCCATAAGCTTAATACATCATGATCAGCGGATGTGTTCAGGAGTAAGGCTATGACGGAGCCGTGGACACCTTCAGCGCCCTCCGTATGAACGGAGAGCGGCCGTGTGATGGGTGCAAGTGTCAAGCTTCGAGGGTCTGTATGATTGAGCTATTTATAGACTAGCGCTGAAGATCAATTTAGTTGTGAAACTCGGAGGTTCGAGACTCGGACTTCTCCTGATCATCTCTCGTCTCAGACCTGCAGCAGATGCATGCAACACAGCTTACTCTACACGTTGACTGATGACTTCCTGACGAGTAGCAACGAAGGTAACATACAACATACCATGCGGGGTCAAATTGAGCCGAGGGATCGTCTTTTTGAGACTTGCATATGTTACTCTGAAGGAAAAGTCCAAGATGTCTTATGTCTCACAGTCGAAAGTCTTACGTCACCGTTGACTGGAAGAAAGGTCAGCCCGAGATGGCCAGTATGTTGTAAAGTTGCAGATTGAATTACGAATGCAAATGGCCGCGGGATTGCGCAACAGTAACAGGCAAAAATGGCCCGGATGAACCCTAAGACTTGCCGACTCAGGGGATGATCCCTCAGGATCATGGTAAGAAGGCTACGTAACATTCCTTTATCTCAATATTTATTTGTAACATCTCACACTCTTCCCACCTTCACCAAAATTTGTGGTCGAAAACCAAGCGCGTAGTCATTATAATAAAGCATACTTCAACTTCGTTTCTCGCATTTGGTCAATTTATCAACTTAAGCATCATGGATTCCTTGTCAAATACACCAACTCCGCCTCCCTCCTATAAATCTAGTCATGCTGACCGACGCTTTTTAATTTCCAATCCGCTAAATTCCCCTCAACCCCATTCCAGCTCTAGTTCTTCGAGCTCCTTTCCATTATCTTCCACACAACCATTCAACACCTCTTCCACTCCGCCGACGCTACCCATTAAGAGCCCAAAGAGAAAGAATCCCAAAGCCTCATCCACTAGAGCTCGCAACGCCCCTTCCCCTCAGCTCAGACCAACAAACCTTCCTTCCACTCAAGTACTCGACGACCCTTTTCCCCAGCTGGGGCTACCAGTAACTATCCCGACGAAGAAATATCCCCTGTCCTCTGGCTTCCCCTACCACCCGAGCGTCTTCAATCTCGGCATCTCACCCGACCTGTGGACCCTCTTCTCTGACGAGATCGTCCAGGCCACCAAACTATCCATATCGCAGCAATCCATCGCCTGGAGCTCCGGTATTGGCATCGGTATAGTCGCAGTCTCAGCTGTCCCTCCTTTCGGTGCTGCCGCGGGCGTTTTTGCGGGAAAGGGCATCTACGACAAGGCAGTGCTTAATAACGTGAGAAAAGGTCTAGATCAAGGGAAACTAGGCGATGTGCTGAAGCGTTGGAACGAGGATTACTGGCAGGAGAAAGGAGTAACAGCACGGCTGGTAGTGAAGCACGATAAACAAGGTGGCAGTGAGCAGAGCCGCGGCAGTGGCGGCCCCAGTCGAGGCATCACGTGGAAGAAAAGCAGCAAGAGAACCAGTCAGGATAAAGGAGTTGGCAGATTCGAACTCCTGCTTGAGCCAGCTGGCGTAACCCCTGAAGACACAGAAATTGCTGAAGACAGAAACATCGATGGCCAAAGATTACTTGATATTGAGAGTTCCCCTGCCAGGCGCCAAGCTGGAATCCGACTGGCGAATCCAGATGTTGAACTCTCTGCCATGGTATCCAAGCTCTCCACCTCGACTCCTGACCTAATGACCGAGAAAGCGGCTATAGCAGATACCACGTCTTTCTCCTCGGCGTCCTCCCATCCCGCAGAGGTAGAGCAAGCGCCAAGGTTGTTTCTTACTGGAAGCGAGCGAAACCTTCAGTTCGGCATAATTGATGGCGCTGAGAGCCCCACCTCTGTTTACTCGCCGGGATCATTTGTAAAGGAGGATCCAATGACGTCTGTATACTCGCCGCATGCATATAGGCAGGAGGATCTCTTGTTGCCAGACGTGGAGGTTTCTCCTACAACGCTTCCCATTAGAGACTCAATGATGCCAGCCGCGCTCTTTACTAGATGATGTTCCAACGATCACTTTCAACAGCGGCCCCAGGGTTAGTTTGAAGCCTCGTATATAATACGAGCACTCTAGACAGGACTACTGCATCTTAGGCCTTGTACCAGCAAATGAAGTTCAAAGCGTTTACAGAAATGGCAAATTTCTAGAATAACGAGTCTCAAGTACTCTTTCAGGACCCTGAACTCACCGTCGTCGTTATGCAAGAGTAGCGTCTGATCTACATCGACTCTCAGGTGCTCATCCGTGCACTTACCATGGAGCCGCCAAAGCTGGTATCGAAGCGGGTACAATAGTTCCGGCCAACACAAATACCCACTTCTACACACTGCACAACACCACTTAAGGAAACCCTGTGACTCGCCAGCTCTCGTGAGCAAACGGGATCCTCTTATGTGATAGCATGTAGGAATGTGTCCATATGTTTATTTGGTAACAGCTGCTAGGGTAGTCGTTGTATTCAGGTAGGGTCGGTACACAGCAGGCCGAGGGGATTTGTATGCTGTTGAAGGGCTCAGAGCAGTAAGACCATCACGATGAAATCGTTTTAGTCGTAATGTTACACTCCTTTGAAACCTGATATCTTCGCTGCTGTTCAGACAGTCCAATGTGGTCATTCTTCATTCCTGCAGAAATTCATTGTAAGACGAGACTCATTAGGCATAAAGTCAAAAGCACGCTCTGATTGGTTTCTCCCCTTTCCTTCCATTCGCTTTTCCGTGGGTTCGATCACCTTCGTAATTCTAGGGTACCGATTTGAAGGGGACGTATCTATATTGGTCTAATTCGAAGTAGGAGAGCATGACCGGAAAAGGTAAGAATATGCTAGAAGTCTCTCCGCTCCACAGAGGCACCATACTTACAGAATCAACTCCAATGAAATCAATCCGCAGCAGTCGAGGGCCCCTAACATATGTTTTCAGCATGCTACTAAAAACAATTCTAGGTTTATCAGCTTTGTAGGCCAAGATTCGATATGTATGTCCAGGGACGAAACTTTCCGGGAGGACTTCTGTTGCAGGTTTTGGCTGACTGGGTTGAATGTTCTTCGTCGTTTCCACGCAAATTTCTTGTTAGTTGGTGGCGATTGTCGGAGTTTGTGACTATCTGATCGCCGGGACTAAGCCGAATTGCGTGTAGCATACCCGGATAGCCTGGGTCCAAATGAATATTTTCTTGCAACTGTGAAGACCACATCTTTTCTTTCCTGTCAGCCTTCTGGATGAGAAAAGAAGAGTTGGCACAGACCTTTCTCCGGTATATATTAATACATATATACATCCTTGAAAATGCGGCTTCCTTCCTCCTTGCTCCTGTACTTTTACCAGGTTACTAGTAATTGACCAACGCTCTCGTCCTTCAAGACTTGTTCGCGCAGCTTACCTCCACCTGTGTCATGCCAAAAGTGTTTAACACATCGGACAGGCTGCTGAAATTAATGCAGCCCAGGCTTCGACTTGGAAGCTGGCTTGGGCTCTCGCAGCTGCTTATGAAGCCAAGCTTGCTACGTATGCCTGCTGAAGCCGATCGTTCCTACTAGTCGGCAGTGACCTTACAGAGGGCTCGACCGGACGCCTCCACACAGAATTCGTGACGGTGTGAAGCATGAACGCGTCAAGTTGGGGATTTCGCAGACGCAGAGGACAATGGAGAAGATTAAGTGATGGGCCACCGCACTGTACCACAAATCCCCGGCGAGTGGCCATCGCCAACAGGATTCCAGCAGCTTCACGTTGTCACCAAGAGGCCATCTCCCAGAATTGAGATGGGAGTCGTTGAAGGCGTAGCCGACGTCGCAGAGTCCAGATACACAGCAGACTACCAATCTCTCATTTATTGGCGATGCGCCTCCTCACGGTATTTCTGCGCCTCCTATTTGGCCTTTTCTGCCTTGCTCCATCCTCACTCTCCTTCGGTTGTACCTGACACAGCGCCAGCAGCTGCGGCAATCGAGCCTAATCCACGAGCACTGTAATAACTCTTCTCCCAGACCTTCGCGTTATTTGGACTTGGCCAGATGAATCTCCAAGCTCTCTGAAATTTCCGCGGCCGCGCGAGGTAGGTCTGCGTCAAGAGGACGTAGGAGAGCATAGCGTGAGGGAGGTAGAGAAGGGCAGCCGTCGAACTAAGGAGTGAAGTTGTCAGCCATTGTTCATTGGTATAGCTGCTTGGAGCTCCTTATGTTGGAATCTTTGCTCGGTCTCCTAGCTGCAAGCCAGTCTCCTTCTTGAACACTGGTGTTTCCTTCGAAGCAGCTGGATTTGGAAATAGCCCGCCTAGGGAGGTCCAGGACATGAGCTTGTCCTCGAAGCATGATATATTGCTGGCCAGACTGAGACGATGCGGCAAGAAGAAGGGAAAAGCTTTCCCAAGGGTCTACCGGATCGATTAGCGCGCCAAGCCTTCACAGAAATTCTACCGGTTGCTGTCGCTCTTGATCTGGCCCCCTCATCATCATCGAAATCACCAATCTCAACACCTTCGCAGCTCCTCTTGCTTTACTGGAAGTCGTTTCGCTCTGACACGTTTTCTCTTCAGCGGCTTGCAGCTCCTACGTCACTACAATCATGGCCAAACGAAAGGCAAGGGAGGAAGACGCCAAGGGTTCACGAGACCAAGAGGATCATGACCCAAAGGCAACCACAACGGATAAGGACAGCGACAGTCAAACACCGCCAAT
The DNA here is from genome assembly GCA_009733775.1 of Alectoria sarmentosa. Classification (NCBI taxonomy): domain Eukaryota; kingdom Fungi; phylum Ascomycota; class Lecanoromycetes; order Lecanorales; family Parmeliaceae; genus Alectoria; species Alectoria sarmentosa. Next base: position 28,123 of record WOGZ01000338.1, read on the forward strand.
CCTTCATGCTACACCAAAGCGACAAAAGAAGGGAGCTAAGGTAGATAGCAGCGAGGACGAGGGCAACGGGCCTCTTCAAGACAACACATCGGAGGGCCAACGCCAGAACACCTCACAAATCCCTCAGGTATGTACCAACAAATCCCAACATCTGTCGTCTGGTGCCTCGGAAGATCATCGCCTTGTTCTTGTTGTCAATTTTACTGACTGCGAGGCGCAGATACGTCAAACTCCTGAAGCTGGTTCGGGCAAAACCAGAAAGACCCGGGTGCGCAAGTCTGGGAAGACAAGATACTGCGGCATCGTTTCTAAACGTATCAAGACACCAAAGAAAGCTGCACGCACGGAAGGAAATTTCTTCTGCATTATATGTGGCTCAAGGTTCACCCGAGCTGAATCTGTCAACTATCACTTTCCGCGCTGTGTAGAGGAGCATGGCAATCCACACGGCCATCATTGGAACGACCATCTCTCCTGCGCGCACCAAGGTACCCATAAAGGTGATGTCGCTACTAGCTCAGCGAACTCTGCACCATACGTTGACCAAGAAAATGAGGAGCAGGAAGAGGAGGACGACGGCCCCATTCAATACAATCCGAGGACGATGGCTCCAGACATCCTGCGGGTGCTGGGCGAGCATCCAACCCTACCGCCGTTCAATGCGCATATGGAGGGCCGCGACCTAGTTTCAGAGCCACTCGCTCGCCCAAGCTCTCGCATCCGTAGCCACGAGCCGCCAACTGAACCTACCTATCCAACCCAACGTCATTCCCTTTGTGAAAATCAGGGGAATGATGGAGCAGAGGAGGTGGGCGCTGAACAAGGGGCAGCTCCAGCCGAATGGAGGGATCGCAGGGAGAAGGTAGATGCCGAGAAGAAGACAAGAATCAAGGCAGAGGAGGAATTCAACTCGGTGAGATCAACTGGATCGAATCGATCTCCTCTCAGTCAGAACCCGAGTGGCAACAACGCCTCAAACCAAACCCATCCATCATCACAGCTTGGGGCACTACCCAGTGGATGGGAGTTGCGTTATTCCGATCGTGGCTTCATAGCCGATTACTTCGTGAATCATCGCACTGGGATCATGACTGTTGATGACCCTCGATTTTACACTGAACCTGAGGCATTTGGACGGCTAGGTGACCTGCCCAGTGGATGGGACATGCGTATGGTTATGGCTGCGAGTGGCCCTCGGATGCTCTATGTGGACCATAACAATAGAACGAACACTTGGACTGACCCTCGGACGCACCCTTCCTGACTTAGTCGATTCTATGAAAAACGAAGGGTGGCCAGAGAAGTACTGAGATGTGATTACAAATGATACGTCAAATTCAAATGCTGGGCGACTACTAGCGTAGGCGGATTACATAGCTCTGCTACTCTAATTGCTTAGGGGCATAGCTTGGCAAGCGCATTGCATAGACGAGGTAGTGGCATGATGAGTTCATAAGTAGCCACTTTGTAGCAGAAAGAACAATATCAATACAGACACTCAAGTCTTCGCACATGCCGTGCAACACCTTCAAAGGGATAACAAAACCTAGTATACCCCTAGGCTCAATGCTTGATAGGATACTAATTCAGCAATAGCAGCCGTCGGCAGACAGCACTAGTCACAGTACAGAGTCTGCCACTCCGATCTGGCTCAGAAAACCGTAAAGTAGCGAAGATGTCGGCGCTTCGTCGTGTAATCGTATTATATACTCTATACTCTAACCAGAAATTTATCATATTTACTAAAGTTCAAAGCCACTTCAAAACTTTTTCGCTCTTGATTAAAATACAAATTCTAAGAAAAGATATATACACGTAAAAATAGTCGATAAACAAATTTGAAGTGTGAGATGTCTCGCTTTCGTCAGGCCTAACTGAGTTTTTCTTTATTTTTGGTAACGCTAAATTAGAAATGCATTAAAAAGATTTTTCTTGTACCTCTACATGCAACCATTTCTAGTCTATCAATAACATCGCCCACTCTCGCGATAATCATATTCAGGCTACGCACACTTTGCAGGGTGCGTCTCACTCGTACTCATCGGTCTCATGCTATAAGCCGCTCACACAGCGTGTGGCCGTAATACTTGAAGCATCCACCCCGGCGTCCTTCCGTACCTCAGCTCCCATAGTCTTTCTGAGACCAAGAATTTTCCTCCAACATGGCAAAAAAAAGTCGCAAGTCTGCAGGGAACCAGTCTGATGACAGCCCCAAGCCCGCCGAAACAACGCTTTCGATCCTTCGCCAAGACACGGAGCTGTGGTATAGAATACGTGTCCTTCTCCACGATCTCAGCAACATCGGCAGTGATTCTCCCGCCGAGAAACGCCTCTCTTTGACAACGCACGAGCTGTACATTAGCGCGCCCTACTTTACGGAATGCGAGGCTATCATGGTCCGGACAACATTGGTTGAGAGTACTATGGAGGCCACAACAACAGGAGATCAAAGCGCAAATAGCTTCAAAGACCCCTCTCCTCCTTCAATTGAAAAGGTTACACTGGAGGAAGCGATTCATTGCAGACTTGTCAACTTCTTCGAAAAGCGAAAAGCTAGCGGCGATTCGAGGCCGTGCGGACCGCACGACATGGTCCCAATCTACGTGAGCGCTTTGGGCATTGGAAAGGAGGAGCTAAAGGATGGGCGCTTCTTGAGTCGGTTGAGGAAGTCTGGGCTTGAAGGTTCAAAGTCACAGCATGAGGATGTAACAAGTGGCCAAGGCGAGGGTTCTGTTAGAGGATGAAGGAAGGGAGGAAACAGCAAGTAATTATTGAATAATCAAGATATGGTGGGGGTCTGATCTGCATATCTCGCAGCTACGAGAGGAAAGCTGTTGAGCTGTGACAACAAGATGCTTGCAAATCTAATTACATTCGAACCTATCTATACTTTCTTGGTTCACTGGTTCAGCCTATGGCAAAAAAGATTCTCGGCTGCCTCCACTTAGATGATGCAGCGCTTGCAATATATTCATTCATGCTGGTGATGATGTCAAAAGAGTAATGAGATGTGTAAAGGATATTCAAGAGTCAAATACAGTACTGAGGCACTATCAAAACGATTTTGTATATATAAAAATAGGGTAATACTAACTTCCTTCCTCTCTTTCTTTACAAGAAAACATCAACATTCTCGTACCACTATGTACAGCACTTAAATCAACGAAACACATACTTTCGTTACCTTTATCTTCTCAAAAAGCGCTATACCTGCAATAGTTACTTCAGCGTAGCTTCGATTCTCTTCTTTGAGAGAATGTTTAGTCTAATACCTTCAGACAAGACTTCACTACACTCTAGCAATTTGAAAGAGAGGGAGCCACTCATGAAATTTTTTGAAACGTCTTGGCCGTGCAGAGACTCCAGAAGAATACTAAATCCTTACACACTGGGATAGAGTGAGAGCCTCGGTACAAATGCTGAGCGACAACGCCATACAGCCGACATGGCAGCTATGTGGCCAGCAAGATTTTAACGTTAGTATCTCCGTGCGCAAGAATGACGATTCCAGTTCAAGCTCATCCCGCGCCCTCAGCTATTTCCCTGCTTTGACTGCACGTCGGATAGCATCATCAAGCAGCAGGGTGCAGGTGCCAGAGATTCCTCTGATTACAGCAGCCCGTCAAGTATTTTCGAGCGTGGACGTCGTGCTAGGCACACCGCTCGCGGATCTTTCGAAGGACGAGAAGGTGTTGATCGAAGTTGAAAGCGCGGAATGTTTCGCTCTCTCCAAAGAATACGTGATGGGTAGGTTCATAATACTCTTTTCTCTTCTTTCTCTGACAACATATACAGCCTGGATAGAATTACAAGTCCAAGATGGCAGAAACCTGACCGAGATCAAAGTCACGACGATAGATGGTCGAGGCTTCCCAACGGATGTACAGCTTGACTGCCACGTTTGGTAGAGATCACTCATTCGTGGACCCTGGAGAAGAGAATCTCTGTCCATCTTGAATCAGTACGTGACATTCACTAAGGAGCTCGAATCCACAATTGCACAATTGCGCTTGGACGATCCTGCTTTCACCCAGAATCGTCTCAACTTCATTCGCGATTTTCAGTATTTTGACAGCGATAGGGGCGCCCGTGAACGTCTAGAGAGCACTGAGGACGAGTTCCATTTAGAAGAGCCCTACTTCGATAGCCAGACCGTCGATGTAGTTATGCAGATGAAAGCCGTCGGAGGCGCTATGGAAAGTCAACTGCAAGCGTTGGCAGCAAAAAGGGCGGGGAGTGGGTCAATTTGCGCTTCTCATGATCTTCCTCCTCTCTATCAGAGCTATCTGGGCGTCTCGTGGGATAAGGATAAGAGCAAGGCGTCAAGTGGGCAGTACGCCATGAAGAAGAGCGAACTTTCGTCAGAGGGTAGTAGGCTGCAGCAGCTAACACACAAGATGAGCAAGACTCTTCTCGGCACTTTCGGCAAAAAGAAGGGTGGAGGTAGAGGAGGACGTTTCGGTGGAGGTAGCTCGGAAAGCCCGAGGGCTTGAGCGCTTGATAACTAAGAACTTATTCAGCGACAAAACGAAGGTGGTTTACAATGAACAGAAGTTATCGTTTTTTCACTACATTGCGAAAAGATGATGAAAAAAATAATTAACTTACTTTAAAATAAGTTTTTACAAGTAAAATAAATAAAAATAAATTATTATTTTTAATTTATAATTTAAAAACGTTTTAAAGATTAAATAATATATTAACACGATTTTATTAAAATATATAATTTTAACTTTTAACTTTTTTACGTTCGTTTTTTATATTAACTTTAATTTATAATTATAAAATATTATTATAAAGATATATATTATTTAAAGTTTAATTTATAATATTACGTATATCGCTTTTATATTATCGTTATTTTTAATTAATAACATTTTAAATATTTTAAATATTTTGATTTTTAATATATTCGAGTTATTATTAATATTAAAAAAAAAAAATATATCTTTTTAACGTTTTAAATAACGTTTTTTCAATTTAATTAAATAATTTATTTTTTATTTTTATAATTATTTAATATTAAATTAATTTTTGAAAATAAAAATAAAAATAAATAATCGTTCGCGACGATTTAAAATAAGTTTTTAAATTTATTTTCGCTTAATTCGAAATAATTAAAAATAATAAAATAAACGAATTTTATATATATATTTTATAAATCGAAAAAGTAAATAATAAAAATAAATTAAACGTAATTACGTAAAATTTAATAAAATTTATTATTATTTTAAAAAATTATAAATCGAATATAAAATATTAAGATTTTTTTAATAAAGTTACGAAATAATTAAATATTTATAAAATTTATAAACGTAATTACGAATTTATATAAATAAATTATTAAATATATTAATAATTATAAAAAAAAAAATTTACGAAAATTTAAAACTTATATAAAATATATTAATATTCGCTTTAATTACGTAATTTATAAAATAAAAAATAATTTAAACGAGTTTATTTAATTTAAGTTAAATACTTTCGCTTTTAAATTAAATTCGAATTTTTTAATTTTAATAATATTAATTTTTTAATTTTTTTTTAACGATTTTCGAAATTTTCTAATTTTAAATTATATAAAAAAAAAAAAAAAAAAAATTTAATAATTTTAAATTTTATTATTAATAAATTTATTTATAAATTTAATATTAATATTATTATTATTATTAATAAATAAATTTCTTAATTTAAATATATTATAATTACGTTTTATTATTTTTTATAAATTATTTATTATTTATTAATATTATTATAATTTTTTTTTATAATTAACGATATATTATACGCGTATATTTAATTTTAATAAATTCGTTTATAAATTATATATTTTTATTTTATTAATATTTAATTTCGATAAAAATTATTAATATATATAAAAGAATAATATAAAATTAAGTTAAAAAATCTTAAATTTATATATACAATTAATTATAAATTTTATATTATTACGCTTTTCGATTAGCGCTCGAATAGCGACTTTTAAATCTTTCGAGCGTTTTTATTAAAAAATTATATATATAAATTTTACATTTTTTGTCTTTTACTTTTTTAAAAATATAATATTTTTATAATTTCGTAAATTATATAACTCGATATACGCTTTTTAATAATATAAAAATTATAAAATTTAAATATATATATATCAATATATATTTAATTTAAATATGTTATTATTCGAAATAATAAAGCGACTTTCGAGAAATCTTTATTTTCATTTAACGAATTATTTTCTTTTTTAAATAACATTATAATTTTTTATTATATTTACGAAATTATTATATCGTTGAAATTGTATAAATTTATTTTATAATAATAATTATATAAATATATAATATAAATTTTTAAAAG